>JAVQJF010011172.1:0-44474 GCA_036023855.1 Gadopsis marmoratus
TTAAAGGAACACATTGAAAACACATCAGATCTCAATGGGAAGAAAAATCATGCTGGATATCTATACTGGTATGGACTGGGTAATGTGCTTAAAAAGTGTTCCTTTAATTTTTTTGAGCACTGTACATTTGTACCAATTCTAGTAGTATTAAGTGATATAATAGCAGATAAACTGTATTGTTTATTTCCTACCTTTAACAGTATTTAATATCAGGTAACGACAGCAGTGATGCAATCACTGATGCAAATGAAAAGGAAGCCTGATCAATACTGGTATTTTGCTACTACAATATTAGCAGCATCGATCAGTGGATGACTGCATTTGTTTCTGTCTCAAAGAGAATTGTGCGAAAAGAGCAGAGGTGTGTTATTTGGTTTTTGTGTCCCTTCTGAGGAATATGTTGTTGCAAGTGTGACTCTCCCTCTGTACACCCTGAGACGTTACCATGACAACGTGTGATGATGTCACATTATCGTGAAGTTAATCTCATGTGACAATCACTGATCTTTAGCACTGTATGTGCTGTGTATATTAAATTTATCATGTCTTCTATGTAAAATTGTAACATGTAAATCTGCAGCTTAACCTGTAACTCCAGCTCTGAATGTGGCAGAAAATGGAAATATTCAAGTAAAGTACATCCATCCATCCATTTCGCTTACATGGTTGTCCAGATGTCCCTCTCCTCGGCAACGCTTTCTAACTCCTCTTGGGGGACCCCGAGGCATTCTCTGGCCAGGTGAGATATATAATCACCCAAGCGTCTACCCTGGGGCCGCCTACCGGTTGGACATGCAAATTTCGGCTGCTTGTATCCGCAATCTAATTATTTCCGTCACTACCCAAAGCTCATGACCATAGGTGAGGGTTGGAACGTAGATTGTCTGGTAAATCGAAAACTTCGCGTTCTGGCTCAGATCCCTCTTCACCACAACGGTCCAGTACAACGCCATGCATTACTGCTGATGCTGCACCAATCCGCCTGTCCATCTCACGCTCCATTTTACCTTCACTTGTGAACAAAACTTCGAGATACATGAACTGCTTCTTCTGGGGCAGTAACTCACTTCAAATCTGCCGTTTTCCAGCAGAGAACCATGGCCTAGGACTTGGAGGTGGTGACTCTCATCCAAACCACTTCACACTCGGCTGCAAACCGCCCCAGTTTGTGCTGAAGGTCACAGCCTGATGAGGCCAACAGAACCACATCATCCGCAAAGAGCAGAGATGTAATTCTGATGTCACCAAACCGGACACTCTGCACCTTGAGACCCTGTCCATGAATATCCCAAACAGAATTGGTGACAAGGGGCAGCCCTGGCGGAGTCCAAGGACAGGATCTGAATTGCTTCACCTGGATCTGAGATTCGACAGTTGGTCGGAGTCTTCTTTCCAGCACCATGGAATAAACTTTCCCAGGGAGGCTGAGCAGTTTGATACCCCAGTAATTGGAGCACACCCTCCGGTCCCCCTTTCTGAATATGGGAACCACTACTGCACAGTTCACAAACTCAATGTGACAGTGAAAATGCGTGTCAGCCAAGACAGCCCAATAATGTCCAGAGCCTTAAGTATCTTAGGGCAATTCTCATCCACACCTGGTGCCTTGTCTGCTGCTTCAGGAGACCTCAGGGCCAGCCATTCCCAAAAAGCCTCCGTCTTCAACTTGACGGCTTCCTTCTCCGCTGGTCTCCACCAGCGGGTTCTATAGCGAGTTCAGACGACCTTCTGACAACACCTCCTAGTGGCTGCCTCTGCAGTGGAGGCTTTGAACATGGCCTACTCTGATTGCATGTCCCCACCCTCCATCTGGACGTGTGAGAAATTTTTCCAGACAGGGGCCTCAATGCCTATCCCTGCAGGTGGTGGGCTGCTACACGTCAATTTTTCACCGTTCGTCATTGAGCTCCCCTCCCATGTCTGGCACCTACTTACTTTCCATGAATGCAAAACATTTATTTTACTTTTAATAAAATCTTGATAAACAGCATAGTGGCCTCCATTATATCAGCTTTGAGTCATTGCTCTCTCAAGTACCATTCTCTCCGAGGATGGCGAACAGACAAGGGTTGCCTGGGAAAGGTGAGGTGGCCGAGACTGGGCACAAACCATTATTTTGACCAGTGGGCAAAGTACAGGGGTCTAGGACCCTCTTATTAACAACAAGGACCCCCTGAAGATGGCAAAATCAAATTTTGAGGGGGTCTCAAAATTAAGCAAATGATTTACTATTTATCTTTATTGTAAAAATTATTTTTATGTTTAAATATTAAAATGTGAGGAGCAACACAGAAAATGCGACTGATGTCAGTGAACAGGATGCTGATGTAGCCAGCAGCTACTGTCATGGTTACCGGTGCCAGTTGTAATTCTGCGGCACAATAATACATAATACATTCTGATCCGGCGGATCTCCTCCTCTTCTCCATATTTGAAAAAACACATTTATGTCTTATGTCCTTCTTTATCCAACGGAAGACGTTTTTAAACCGTCCTTTAAACTTGAAACAAAGTAGGGGTTTGGAGATTTGCTGCTATTCTACTCATGATGTCGCTGTAATAAACTGAATCTTTTGGAGCAGCTCACTGGTGTCAGAAAAGCAGTTAACAGTTAAATCCCAGTGAATTAATGAAGGTATCCACACCAGCTGTGCGTGTAATATTACGCATAGTTTTTGTGCGGTGTGAATGTGTGTCTGTGACATTGAGTTTACCTATTTAGATCCTCCTTGTGCACTCAGACATCTTGTCTGTAATAGTAGCAGATCATGTCATGAGAAATGTTTAATAACATTTCTTTATTTTATTTTTTTACTGCACATGCTACAAGACCCCCCCTATTGTCATAGGAGGCTGTTGCTCACAGGACACCAGAGGAAGAGCAGAGTCTGATTGATAGCAGTAGAGATGAGCTTGAAAAACACATCGAATGATTCATGGGGGCGCCCCAGGGACATTTATTACCTGGGGTCAGCACATTTCACTTCATTTTATGAAAAGAAAAAACACTCCTGCTCCTGACTTGAGCACAAAACTTGATTGGGAGTGGCATGATGTCTCTTCACAGATAATCTGTGAAAAATGAAAACATTTTCAAGGTAATTGTTAGACTTTTCATATTTTTAACCAGCATCACTGCTGGTGTTGTGCCACTGTCACCTGTTAAATTTTTTTTTAAATTTTTGAGCGTTTCTGACATCTAAATATCTTACATAAAAAGACAAAGTGAAGATGAAAAAAAAGACATAAACACAAATGAGAGAAATTGCTTAAATGGCATTTAACCTTCTATTTATCATCACATCTCCTTAAACAATTACCGAGATATGAACCTCTCTCCACAGACACTTCAACCCCAGTCGGCGTAAGCATTTCTACTTTCCTCTAGTTACCTACTCCACATTGTGATAATTACAGTGTTTCTCCATTGGGTCAGTAAGCTTTTGCCGTTTTGCTTTCTCTTTGTCGCTGACTGAGTCATCTTCTCTAAATGCCAGCCAGCAGAGCTGTCAGGCCTGAGCGTAGAAACAGCCCACGAAGATTGATCTGATGAATTTGGTTCTATGGCTAATAAACATGGCTGTGTCTTATCCTCACGACCACACAAAACACCTTTTACTTGCCACACAGGGCACAATAGATACCACTCCAAGTGACCAGAGTGACAGGTAAAGGAGAGTTTACAGCAGACTGCAATATCCTGAATGAGCTGTGGAAGTGTGTTACACAAAGAGCAATAAGCGTGAGACTTTCCCCAGGATGTCTGTTAAATCTCTCTGTGTGTATGTGTGTCTGTTGTGCGTGTCCTTCAGACATGGCTATTCCGATAATTATGTTGACTGCATTAATGACTCTCTGGCAGATGAGTGTCTCCTGCATGTTTTTTTCTCCTTCTTTCCGCTGCTCGCTCTGATCCTATTACTTTTGGCCACGTGGAATTAAATGCTGGCAGTGATAGTCCCATTATTTTCTCAGCTTGAAATCCCGGCTGTGACCACACATTATTCCAGTATCGCCGCAGAGTAACCTCCAATTATTGCAGGTCTGTGGTGTTAAGGGAAAAACCATGACATTTTGGGAAATACATATTCACTTCCTACCTCTGAGTTGTAGGAGGAGATCTGTACCCCGTTAATGTCTTCACAGAAGCTGAGAGCTAGCAGCCGGTTTGGTGAGCTTAGCTTAGCATAAAGCTAGCCTGACTGCCTAGCAGTACTGAAATGCAAAAACAACACGTTGTGATTTGCCAGACTTTTTCTTGGAAAAAATAGTAACCGAGACTTGTGATTTTTATACTGTGGTTTTTGTGAAGATTAACAAACATTATATACAGTAGTAACATGTTAATTAGTGAGTTTTAGAAGTGTTGGCAGGAGAATTATGTTACCTTTGGACATAGCCAGTAGACAGTTTCCCTTTGTATTTTCTGTATAGAAATGAGAGTGGTATTGATGTTCCCATCTTACTCTTGGAAAGAAAACTATTTCATTAAACTGTGCTAGTGTTAGCTAGCTAGGTGTACCTAATGAACTATAAGTAGGCTATAACGTTCAGTATTTTACACTAGCAAGCCATGTTTTAGAAAAACTCACATTCACAGATGACAGCGCAGGCAGTGATAAGGTCAGCACTTCACCGTGAAATGCTCCTGTCTGCTTTCTCTCCTTTTGTTTTTCTGTTTCCATATTGTTGTCTTTGTAAATGCATCCATTTGGTCCTTTCAGAATGCCGATGCTAGCTATGACTTCAGCAGCAATGATCCTTTCCCATTTCCACGCTACACAGACGACTGGTTCAACAGGTAAAGCTCACCCAGCCAACCCTTGTTTATATATACACATACTCAGTGTGTTTTTGTGTGCACATGTGTGTGCTCTCCCTGGAGTCTGACAGCTCTCCTCTATTGATTTCCTCTCCACATACTTCCATTAAGACATAATGGTGCAGAATAAACAAGAGCTGTTGTCCAACACAGCACAGAAGAAAACACAATGCCTATTTTTACCTGCTCAGTAGGAGGAGATATGTTAGATAAAGGAGGATTAGCACTCTAGCACGTCTGGTCTCCTCTCAGGGTCGCAGTGTTCACAGTGGCGACCTTCTGTCTGATAATATATTATCTGCTTCCCATCTCCCAATCACACTGGGTGATCCACTGCCACTGCAACACATGTCGAGGAGAGGAACAAAGAGAAATATATTCTTTCTTCGCCTCTCCTCCTCCACATTGCCTCCATCTGCTCAGATGTATCAGTGTGTGTGCATGTGCCTGTGTGTGGGAGGGAGGAGGGAGTATTTGGGTTTACCAGTGTAGCAGTTGCTGACTGTCGGGCACAACTCGCTGGCTAATCAGCTGGTTGTTATAAATAGCTGCCTGTCTGTAGCAAAGCATGCTGGGAGAGAGGGGTTGACTCTCTGCAGTGTCCCTGTGGGGAGCGGAGGGATGGGGAGATAGACACACATCACATGGTGCACACAAAACACTGATATGTGCAAACATAGTCAGTCCAAGTCACATGAATGATAGATAAATGGACGGATAAGTCTTGTTGGTTTTCCATGAGCTAATGTTCTTTAGGTCACAGAATTACAGTGTTTATGCTCATTTTGATTGATTCATGGCCACGGAAAAATGCTACGTTTCCTCATTCTAGTCAGACACAAAGTCAACAAAAACAGGAGTTGCATCTAATCTGAGAAATCTTATCTCAAACTTAACCCACAATACATAGTTTGCAAATTCATGTAAATGCATGCAAATCCCCTTAAGTATACTCTCTGCTTTTTGCGGTCACCAGTCACGGCACACGATGTGCTGGAGAGGTGTCTGCGGCAGCCAACAACAACATCTGCGGTGTGGGAGTCGCCTACAACTCCAAGGTGGCAGGTGTGTGTCATATTAAAGCTGCAGTTTGGATGGTGAGAGGAATAACAATGAGCAGAGAGTGACAATAGCAAATAACAGTTCTGATAATGGCATGATGAAAGGATCGAAGGTAGTCTGAGGGAAATATTATATGCATCAAATATAAATAGGTAATTGTGAAAGAAAAGTGTTGCATTGTTTGGTATTGAAGCACATTTAAATGATATATCTTTGCTCATAGAATTACTGCACTGCTGAGAGTCCACATAGCATCGGGACAACACCATTAATCCAGACAGCTCGGTGTTTCTGGTTCATATAGATTTTTCATGAGATTTGCTCTTGGAGTAACACAGTAGAAATAAGAAAATTAGTATTGACTGCTTGATTTGTGTGCTGTCATGAAGCTGACATAACTTTCTTGCTATTTAGTTTAGATGTTACAAATGTATTGTACTGTCTTCACATTCACAGATATGGTAAACCTATCCAGCTGAAAAGGGTTTTATAAATCACCCGTTTAAAGCTACCTAAACAGCGGTAACAAAACAGTACATCGATAGTAGCCCGGATTTTAATGTCAGATTCATATGGTGATGTTACTCTTTCAGGTATCAGGATGTTGGACCAGCCCTTTATGACTGACATCATTGAGGCATCATCCATCAGCCACATGCCCCAGGTTGTTGACATCTACAGTGCCAGCTGGGGACCAACCGATGACGGCAAGACGGTGGATGGACCCAGAGAGCTCACACTGCAGGCTATGGCTGACGGCGTCAACAAAGTAAGGCAGCATCATACCTGCTAATGTGAAAGTGTGCCAAAAAGTACCTGGAAATGTAAATGACCTTTGCCACTTGTATCAAGTTACATGTTACAAAGCGGTGTCTGGCTGTAGACTCGTAGCCTTGTTGATTCTCTTCATTTGACTGATGTCTGTAAACCAAATAGCAAAATAGGAGTAAGATGCACATCCAGGCCACAAAAGGGGGCAGGTGCTGAGCCGAAGCTGTGCTCGAAACATTTATAAACCAAATTGCCCCGTTGGTAGTAGAGCGCTACTTTACTGAACTCTACTGATACAAAGATGAAAAGTTTCTTTGTTTCTACTGATCTTCCGTACAGCCAGTGTAGAGGCAAAGAATGTAATCGAGCAGTCAAATCCATCATAGCACCCCTAATGTGTGACACTACCTGTAACGCCACAAGAATATTTTCTAATTAATTAACCATAGCCTCCCAAAACATCAGGGTGGAGTTTCAGGGCATCTGGAGCTGATTAGGGATTCTGGTCTTGCTCAAGGACTCTTCAGCAAGGTGAAAAACTCTCCAAGGCCTGCCGACAGGTCTAGGCTCCTCTGGATGAAGGGCAGTGTGTGTGTCAGTCAGACACACACACACAGAGTTGCCAATTACTTGCTTGATTAATCATCATGCGCCGTGTGCATGCAGGTGTGGGTTACTCTGAAATGACCCCATCTCAGGCAGCGTAGCTGAGTAGGAGCAAAGATGACTGTAATCTCTGATCATGTAAACACAACTAATCAAGCAGCCACTCTGTGCTCTGTCTCTTAGATTCTAATGATCATTTATATAAGCTACTGTGTAGGCTGCACATGATGTGCGCTGTGCAACAAAAGGAAACACATTATGTTATATTACAGTAACAACTGAGTCAGACAGAGTGGCCTCAAGTCTGCATCTTAAACGTAACCTCGTGGTTTTGGAAATTGCCACCGATAATATAAATAAATGACACCTTGTGCCCCACGATATTAAAACACTTTGTTTGGATTGTGCAGGAGGTAGAAGGCCCGAAGCTTGTAGGTGAACTCAACGATGCTCGAAACCTGTCGTTGCAATTCAAATAGAGAGTGACACAAATAAGCATTGCGAAGGGAAGGACATGCCACTCCTCCACTTGATCCTTTGTTCTGTGGGGAAACAGTTGGCCTTTTGTACAAACAGGTGCAGCATTTGGTGAAGAGAATGCTGCCTCACCTGAACCTCCTTTTCAGGTGCTTTTATTTTCCTTTTATGTTTAGAAGGCTGGAGTAAGCAAGGCACAAACAGAAGCAATGTAGTGTTATTTCTAACAAATAACAGGCTGGTTGGCTTCACAAAATAGAATGTAGTGCTAATTAAAAGAAGACATTGTCTTAGAACTCAATCGTGTGCTGTCTTTTGCTCGAATACTATGTTTTCTGTAACTACTGTATGGTTGTATAGTATGGAACAGCTTGGGAGCAGTTTGCCGTTGCTCATCTTTTCCTGCCTACCAATTTCCTTACACCACCCTCCAAATTCCAACAAACCCTGCATCCACCCAACAGACACACACAAACACGGTAGCTCTTCATGAGCCTGAGCAACATTATCAGTTTATTGAACGTGAAGACAGTTGTGACAGATCTCCATAAGCAGTGTGTGATTAGGCAGTTTGTCACCAAAGTGACTAAAACCACACATTGCCATCTTGATCTTATTCTAGGTACAACCACCACCTGACAAGCTAGTACAACCTTTGCATTGGGAGTCAATTAAGTGATATATATATATATATATAATTAAATGATATATATTTGAAACCTCGATCTATTTGCTGAAGACAGTTTGACATATTTTCAGTTGTTTTATCTGTTTTTAGCTATATAATTCTGATTCATTCTATGATCATTTGGAGTTAGATTATGTACATAATTAGCAAACTGGCACAAACTGTATATTCACATTGTAATTGCAATTATTTCTCCCATGTATGTCCTGTTAGTAATAAGCAGATCTGTGACATATTTTCACTTCACTTGGATGGTTATGATGTTGTTTTAGGGGCGCGGGGGAAAAGGCAGCATCTACGTGTGGGCATCAGGAGATGGTGGTAGCTACGACGACTGCAATTGTGATGGTTACGCCTCGAGCATGTGGACAATCTCCATCAACTCAGCGATCAATGATGGGCGCACGGCCCTGTATGATGAGAGCTGCTCCTCCACCCTGGCATCCACGTTCAGCAACGGACGCAAGAGGAACCCAGAGGCTGGCGTTGTGAGTGTGTTTGTGTTAAAGTACATTAGTTTCACATGACTGAAAAATAAATAATCTCAAATGTTTGTTGTAGAGTTTATCAAATGTTTTTGTCATTCCATGGTCCCTCAAGTTATCTATTTCAGTATGTACGTTCACGTTTAGCATTCAGTCAGCAAGATGACTCAGTACTTGTTCATAACATTTCATGTTTAAGCGATGTCCTCATTCATAGATTGAATTGCCCAGCTGGCAGTGCATCCTAGACCTTTCAGGAGATTGGATGAGGCCAGGGATAAAACCTGAGAAGCTGTAATTGATGGCTGGCTGCGGAAAATGGAGGTTCAGGTAGAGGAATAGTTCTTCTCTGATTACCTTCCAGATCCATCATTTTGCTGTAGATGCTCTTAGCAGCCACCATCCTGTGCTGATCACAGCATGTAAAGCATAGTGGATGTGTTATTAAGAGAAATATAAAAAGGTTTTTATGGACTCATGGTACTCCTTTATTTAGTTCTTATTGTTAGAGAATGTTTTTCCTACTATGAAAAGGGAAACCATTAGTAAAGAGTTAATTTTCAGAGTTAAAAGTGCTTTGCTGTAAGTTTTTTTTTCTGTATGAGTGGAAAGAAAAGCAACAAAGCGAACAAGGGAGAAACCAAAGTGATTCTGATGACTAACCTTAGCATACAAAAATGGGCCGTGGCTGTGACTGGCTCATGACTACCTGCACATTTACCTGGAGAAGTGTGTCACCAGCGGGTGACCCCTGGAAATAGGAGTGAGTCACCAGAATCAAACCGGCCCAGAGAGCATATACCATCTTAGAAAAGCGAGATGACGCCTGCTTCCTTTCATTGCGAACACATGTCTGACCTTGATGGTTATTGCTGCAGAAAATAATGCTCTTATATCTTGCGCACATGCTCACACATAGAGAATAGACCGATATTCTATACCAGGCTCGTGTGTAAAATCTATTTCTCAGTTTACAAAGGCAGCAGTGTTTGTGTTTGTGATTATGCAAATCACCTTTGGCTGTTGACAGAGGCACAGATCTTCCCTAGGGTTCCCCTCTAATTTCAGTAAATCTGTTATCCTTTCTAATTAAGCACCAGATTAAATAATTAAATGCTTACTCAACAAATATAAACATAATGTGTTTGCTGATGTGTTTATATAAGAGTTTAGCCAATGTACACTCTTCACATCCTTTTCTATCTTTGTTCTAAAACATATATAAAGAAAAAGGATTATATTGGTTTCGGACATGTCCTTAAGATGAAAATGCTTTCCCAGAAAAGTATGTATTAGGGACTTTACATTATTAGGGGGGACAGGGGTTCAGAAAAGGGTTAGGGTTGTGCATTTGTTCTTTTTGCTGATGATAGGGTAGTTGTCAGGAATGGCAGGGTGTGGAGGAGGGAAAGAGGGACCCAAACGCAGATAGCCGGAACGCATAGGTTTTAATGAGACGAAACAACTAAAAGGGCACTTACAAAAGGCAAGGCAAGGCAACAGGGGAGCCGATCTCAAAACGGTAGTGAACGCAGAGAGCATTCGCACAAGCAACACACCACATAGACAATGACACCACAGAGAACCACTGAACTGAACACACTTAAATACACAGGACACTAAAGAGGGGATGGACCACAGGGGAACACAGGGGAACAGGTGAAAGCACTTCAACAATCAGGGAAACACGAGGGAGGCTGAGACAGGACACCACTCAGAAATCACGGGACAGGCAACAGAAAACAGGAAACACAGTCACACACACAGACGGGGCCTGACAGTAGTCTACATTTTTTGGGGTCTTTAGTGTCTGAACTTTATATCCCTAGAAAGCATGTAATTTGTCACTATGTCCCACCTTCACTTTATTCTGCATGCTATCAGAAAACAGAACTACAGTAACGTAAAGATATGTCCAACAATGTAAACGTGTCATATGAAGTGACAGTAACAGCTCTGGATTCAAAAAATAAAGGATGGCTGTAATATTTGGTGAAGAGGAAGCATTATTTTGTTGGGTTTGCCATCACTTTGGAAAGTGCAAATTCCATTTGTATTGTGGTGATGTGGAAACGATTCTCTCGTTAACATATCAGCATTTCTATGCACACTTTTATTAAAGGCAAATTGAGTTGGACCAATCAATAGTATTATATATCTTTGAGATATTGCGAGGAGGGCGTTGCAATTGTTCAGATCACCCTCCCCACCCCATTGATTTTTTTTTTACCTTTTTTACCTTATTAAAAATACATCCATGTTGTTTCTTTCCTGCGATTTCTTTATTTTAGGCCACCACAGACCTGTACGGAAACTGCACGCTGCGTCACTCTGGAACATCAGCAGCAGCTCCAGAGGCAGCTGGTGTCTTTGCTCTGGCTATTGAGGCTAAGTATGTAGTCTACTGCCCCTTCCACGCACCCGCCATAACTGTGATTATTGATTTAGATGGACTGTGCGTAAAACATCATTACGGTACACATTCAACCCCTCTCTGCTTAAGAAAGTGCTGGTCAGAACAACATGCTTTCAACCATTAGATTTGGGTAATGTTTGATTTGAAAAACAGTGTTTTTATGATATTAATTTATGAGCTGCTATTTCTTTCACAACCTTGAGCTTTTATATTGAATTGATGTCTTTGACTTCCCCTGTCAATCTCAGCTCTCAAATCACTTAGCCTAATGTTCTCTCTCTATCTGAACTCCTTAAAAGCAGGAATCATTTCTCCACTTTTACAGAATTGCTTATTTACACCATGAGCCAAATGAAAAGTAAAACAGCACTTACTCTGTTGCCCACAAAGTACAGACTCTGTGATTGTGCCAAGGACACAAATCATATTTGTATCAGTGCTCTTTATATCTCAGCACTAGGCTAAAAAAAAAATACAGTTTATGTACTGTGAAGACGGGCTCAGCACTTATGTTTTATTTATTACTGCACTTCCTCTATGCGTGTAGCAAAGTACTTGATGCAGTACTTGATTATTACTTATTATTGCAACCTGCTGAAAATATTATGTAAGCTAATGGTGATAATTCTGTTATTGAGTTCAACAAAACCAGTTAATTATGTTATGTTAACACTGTGGTACAACTTGGAGTTTATTGTTTAATCCTTGTGAATTCAGAACAGATTGTAACTTGTAATTGGATCAGAAAATAATTGAATACAAATGTCACTTAAGTAAACCCACCCACACATAATAAAACGAATATGACAAACCTAAAACCTGGAGAATTTGCTTCTCAAATCCCAGAGGCCTTTCCTTCCTCTCGGATGCTTCATTTCTCACATTAAAGGCTGACAAGATTCTGCTGCCATTAACTGACACCAGCTAGCGGAGTTGAGTAAAGAAACGTTGTTTGCTTTGCACACACAATAATGATGTTGCTGTTGGGAGGAGCGGATGCTCACCCTGTCTGGTGGCAAATAACCCACGAGGCTGTTAGGACGAGTGCACGGCCTTTTTACTGCCCAAACACACTTGAACCACGAGGCAGCAGGAGTCAGTGAGTCAGCCAGAACAAAGCTGTCACTACACACTACACACAATAACGGAGGGAGACACCAACAAAGGCAACCATCTGCCTCAAAGTAGAGACAATATGATGTGTAGATAATTGAAAGCATGTAATTAAAGCAAAACCATGAATCAGAAATGTTTTACTATTTGTTGCTGTATTTTACATGTTTATTTTTTCCTGCCTACTATTTCTAACTTACAATATTGTCTCTCTCCTGTCACCACTATCCTTCCTTTTATCCCCGCTGCCTCTGTACACTGGTGACTGTTTGTCTGGCCCAGTCCTAACCTGACATGGAGAGATATGCAGCACCTGTCAGTCCTGACCTCCAAGAGGAACCAGCTCCATGATGAGGTCCACCAGTGGAGGAGGAATGGTGTGGGCCTCGAGTTCAACCACCTGTTTGGCTATGGTGTGCTGGACGCTGGGGGCATGGTGAAAATGTCCAAGGAATGGAAAACCGTGCCTGAGCGTTTCCACTGCGTAGCTGGATCCATTCAGGAGACCCAGTGAGTCACATTTCTACTAGTTTTTTATATTGTTCTGCATATTGGAAATGCACACAACACGTTCTACGGTTTCAGACTGTCCCTGCCAAGATGCTGAAAGGACGACACTGCTGAGCAAGAGACACTCTCATCTAATTTCTGGGCAATCCCAATAAGGCCTAACTCAATAAAACATCTACTATGGGAGGGCCCTGGAGCCAATCCCAGAACATTGGGCGAGAGGCAGGCGAACACCCTGGTCTGGTCGCCAGTCAATCACAGGGCAAACAAACAAACATTTAGGTGACAATTTGTTGACAATGTTGAAAAGACATCTAGTGTTATCTTGTTCTGAGTGAAAGTAAAAATTGAAGACATGTCTTTTCAGTTTGATAGAAAAGTGCCCCTCCACTCACAGATTGCTTATTGTTACTTCACGTGGATGTTTGACCATCACTGTGCAGAATGATGTGCTCACCTTAAAGCCAGACTATGTAACCTTTGAGAGAAGAAATAAACATTTCCTATTACATATGAAAAGTTAAATTCATAAGCAATGAAACACACGGTTACTCAGTTTAATACAATCAGTGGTTTTGCTGCTATAGTCTTACTTGGTCTAGCGTGACCTGTAGCTTATAGTAGCCAATTGCAGGTAATATTACCAAACTTTAGGTAACTGTTGCCGTAAGATGGAGGTAGATCGCTGACTTTATAACTCCACTTCAGTACTGTTCAATACAAATCTTTAGCATTTTAGACAAATGCTAAACAGTAGATTCCCATTTAGCTTTATAATTTTAGCTTTAAATCCGAGTTTAAAGCATGATTTTGTGACATCACAACTAGTGTGGAAGTCAATCTTGATCCAGTAGGCAACCAGAAGTGTGATGGGGAAACTTGAAACATCCACATCCACACTTGTACACTGAAAAAATACTTTACAGTGAAGTCAGAGACATCTTGTGTCTAGTAGTTACAATTATTAATTTTAAAATATATAATTCTCTGAGGGAGAATAAGTAGTTTATGAAATCTTTGCCAGGTAATTGAACTTTTTTTGTGGAAAACACCAGTCGCTAAGATCCTTAGTGTCTGCCATGATCTTTCAAAGATTCACCTGTAATCAGGGTGTCTGTCTAATCACCTTATCCTCCCTGTGTCCACCCACATAACTACTATCTCTCCTTGCATCACCCTATCTTCTTCCCCACATCTCCTCCATCTACAACCTTGCTTTCAATTTGTCCTCTGTGCTTCCAGCCTCCCTCCCTGCCAGCCTTTCCACTCTCATTTTCTCATCCTCTCGTTCCCCAGTCCCTCTCACACCTCGCAAAGGCTCTGCAATCCATCCATCTATCATATCCTGAGGCTTTGAGCTCCTGTGTGTGATGCCTGGTGGTTTCCTGTGGTAAGCCCCTCTTTCTGGCCCTGGAAACACTGTCAATTAGACTGACTCACAGCCAGCATGGGATTCCAGGTGGAGGTGTTCATGTGTGTAGATGTGTGTGAAAACCTGTGCCTTCACATGCATTGTAAAAGTGTCAATGTGTGGGTGAAGATAAAAAAAGCAGACTGAATACGGTATGTCTGTGTATTTTTTACCACCATCAACACCTCCAATTCCTTATTTTAGTCTCTAATCAGTTCTCCCACAGGCAATGCAGCCACGACAACATAGTGTGAAAGTGTGTGTGTGTGTGTGTGTGTGTGCCTCCCTTGACTGTAGTGTCAGATAAAAAAGGAGTCAAATGGCTTTTATTGCACCTCTAAGTACATCACATGCAAATGGTAGAGGACTTGCCTTCTTAACAGCGTGGATGTGACTTTAGAAATGTCCTGATCATTTAAGGGTTCCATTGCAGAACATGGCACCAGCTCTTTGCTCAGACATGGACAAACCTTAAATATCTGAAAGAATAACTGCTCGTAAAGGTTGTATTTATGATGGAAAAATGCCATCTCTCTTTTTCAAGCTATTTCTGAGCTGTATGTTAAAAGCTGTGTCGCTGGCTGTGTCATATTTTTCATCAGTTCACTGTTTCCACGGCAGCACTGCAGGGCTTCTGCTGCCTCTATTGTGGTAGAGGTATAATTACAACAAGCCCACCTCTGATGATAGTGTATTACCAGAAAAAAGCAATAAACACCAACATAGCCATCACAAACACACTGCTAGGCCTTGATCTGATAGCTGTTCTGGCTGGCTGTGGCTTACTTAGCTGGAGGAGAACTTCTCATTATCAGTGGAGCTCGCACGCAGTGCCCCACTGTGCATCGGGGTTGTTTTTAATCTCCACTGGTCCTACCCTTCAGAGGCACCCGTCTCCATGCTCTATGACCGACTGCTGTAATTACTCTCGCACATTATCTGATGGGAACTGTGCAACTGCTGTGCACAAAATCGTTTCAGAATCAAAAGTGATATTCACACACAGATTTAGTTATATCACATCATACATTCTAGCAAACTACTGATTATAATTAAATATAAACAATAATGGCACTTTTAATGGTAATGATAATGAAGATGGAGAAATAAAGAAAATGTGCACTAAATTGCAAGTTTGTAAAATGACTCGTCTCTTTACACTTTATTTTTTACACATAACATGCATACGTAGAATCACGTTGTTGATGGAAAAATCTGTTATATGTGGTTATGTCAAATGTCTCAACATGCATTGTAGTGTGTAACAAACTGTGAAACACCCCACTGTGAAATGTTCTGTTTTTCTGGGAATAGTAATTCGCTTCATCAGCCCTTGCAGCTCACCTCTCTGTGCTCAGCATACTGCTCCATTAATCATTTTTCAAACTGAATGGTGTTCCACACGCCTCTCTCACTCATTTTTTGTATTTTGTCCCAGTTTCCTTCTCTCCAACAGGCATTACTGTTTCTAATTGGCAATATATCAGAATCAGAATCAGGTTTATTGCGAAGTAGGTTAACACATGCAAGCCTTATTGATGAGGCCAGCTGCGAATAGGAAGAAACGGTTCCTGTGTCATGAGGTTTTGGTCCTGATGGACCGCAGAGGGAAGTGACACTCTATTTTGTGTTCGTGGTGGGATGGGTCAGCCACAAACTTTCCTGCACACCTCAGGGTCCTGGAGGAAGGTCAGATTGCAGCTAATCACCTTCTCTGTGGAGCGAATGATACGCTGCAGTCTGCCCTTGTCCTTGGCAGTGGCAGCAGCGTACCCTATTTACATGGGACAAAGACTGACAGTAAGTAAACTGAAAGATAAAAATAGGTATTTCAACTGCCCCCTCAGTCTTAGCTACAGGGATGCTCAAAACCATCTAATTGTGGTGATATGCTGTCCATATTCATAGTATATTTCAAAATATTTTCTTAATTTTTAACACTGATGACTTCTCTTTGTCTTTCTGCCACACAGTTTTAACTTGTTCAACCTGTTTCTCCTTCTCCAGTAAAATCCAGTCTGGTAATAAGCTGGTGCTGGCCATCGACACTGACGCGTGCCAGGGGAAGGACAACTTTGTCCGCTACCTGGAGCACGTTCAGGCGGTGGTCACTGTCAACGCCAGCCGCCGCGGTGACCTCAACATCAACATGACCTCGCCCATGGGCACAAAGTCCATCCTGCTGAGCCGAAGGCCCCGTGATGACGACGCCAAGGTGGGCTTCGACAAGTGGCCCTTCATGACCACCCACACCTGGGGTGAGGACCCCCGCGGGACCTGGGTCCTGGAGGTGGGCTTTCAGGGCGAGGAGTCACAGCGTGGAGTCCTGAAGGAGTGGACTCTGATGCTGCATGGAACACAAAGTGCCCCTTATATAGACCAGATAGTGCGTGATTATCAGTCCAAACTTGCGATGTCCAAAAAGGAGGAGCTGGAGGAGGAGCTAGATGAGGCTGTAGAGAGAAGTCTGAAGAGCTTGCTGAGTAAAAACAACTAAAATCTGCATGTTGTCAACTCTTTCACTTTCTCTTATCTTTCTCTCTCTCTGCAACCTCGCTCTATCCTTCTCTAAATCTCACTGCATCTCCTCAGTTCTTCCCACTCTCTCGTTATCCTCCCTTTTGTCTACCTCTCTTCCCCTCTTCACTCTGCTTTTTGTTATAAAGTGTTTCAATTAGCCCCCCCAACCTCAAATAAATGTTTCTTGTAAACCAATCATAATAAAAGTGTAACCTTTAACACTCTGTTCTACATAGAGAAATCAAACTATATCACCAGAACTTTTACACTCTGCAGAATTGTACATAAACCAAATATAATCCACTCTTTCATGCTCTTGCTTTAGCTGCCCTGCACCTCCTCTTCTGCCAACTGTTGTACAGTTTGTGACTGTAAATGATTTTCTGTGTCATTCTACTTAAAGTTTAATATCTTGCAAACAGAGCAGTGATACTTCTTTCTGTTCATATTTTTATGTGACATGCACTGTTTATATAAACAAGGAAAGGAATATGTTATTCATTTAGCAGCCCGTGGTCCTAAGTTCATATTTCATAACCTTTGACGTATACTATAATAAATCTATTCAGCTGTTTATTAAAGCACTTGAGTGATTTGCAACACACTACTGACCATACTGAGTAATAGAAGCCATTTTCTATCATTTGAGTGTCCAAACCTTTGATAGGGAAAGAGAATGTGGATTACAATTTTCCATGCCTACAAATATAATATATTCTGAATAGTGGAGCACAAGCAGCACTCTGGTGGTCCTGCAATCTACCTAACCATAACATACCCAGTTTCAATCTTCATGTTTATTTCATTCTGTAATGTGCTGCCCAATAAAATGAAAACGCCCTCTAAAAAGTGGAGCCTGAGCTACTACCAAGCCACTCTTCACTTTATAGGCACATTTTGTTAAGGGTGTTTCATGTAACATCAATAAATCACTGTAAATAACTATTTTCAGTCAAATTAGATCTGTAAAATGTAGAGAAGACTCAGTCTTGCTGCATTTAAAGAATGTCTTCTGCCACTTGGATGGATCTTGCAGGGAAATACACTGGATTTCTTAATAGCGGAGGGACAATTAATTGGCAACATGTTGAGAATTTTAAGAAACTCTTGCAATATCAAAAACATGGGACTTTTTTTTTCTATTAACAATGGATTGTGTCGCTCATAGTGATGAAAACAGAATTATCACCCCATTCTGCAGTTCCCTTCACCTCTTTAGAGTGTTTTAGCATCTTCCAGCTTAATCTTTTGTTTACACGTATTGTACTTTTACTATTTTAATTCACTCTCACCACACAGCATCGTTTCCAGAGGCAGCACGCAGCTATTTTCAGTGAAAAAGCTCTAAAAATAAACTATACGTCTCTGAACAGCACCAAATGTTAGCAACTAGCTGCTAATTGGGGATCATTTAGTCAGATATTCCTAGGTAGCTAGATGTAGAGCTAAAAGTAGAGTTAATTATTGGACTTATATTTATCATGATAATAAACTATTAAGGTAGGTTTAAGAGCGGGAAAAGAAAAAAGATGTCTTCATGGCAAAAACAGGGAGAACTACGAATGTCTAGCAACATCACTGGCATGGGGGACCACTAATGATCTCAACCATTATCTAATTTGTCTGAATATACCAAGCTATCACAAATAGCTTGATCGTAATGCTGTGTATTTGTTCTTTTTGTGTAAGAGTACCCCTCACGCTCCCATTTTCTGCTTGTCATGCACTATTTGCTTCTCTTTCAATATTTCAAACATACTTTTAAGCAACTTACAGTAGTTTATCAGGTCAAATATATCTTTGTCTCCACAAATCCTCTCTGACATCTGCTGCTCATTCCATCTTTCATATCTGAGATCATATTTGTCATGGGATGCAAAGTACAGGCAGCTGGGAAAAGGCCCCAAATGCAGACAGCACAGGCAGACAGGAGTTATTCAATGGTTTATTCATCAAAAGATTAGCTTACATGTGACACAGGTAAGTCCCAGTCCAGAGACAGAAGCACAGGGAACATAGAACGGACAAACCAGGAACACGGAAACTACACACGCAGCAAGCAAAATGAATCGACATAGAACAAAAGAAGAGAACTCATATATATATATATAAGAAAGGGGCTAATGAGGGAATCAAGGGCAGGTGTGCACTGGGGAACAGATATGGCCAATAAATGACACATAGGGGCAGGAATGAAATAGACAAGACAAGCAGCACAGGAAGCCGAACCAGAAACGAAGTATGACAATCGTTGTCTTTTCCCACCTCCAGTCCTTTTCCTCTTACTATTCGCCTATCCTTTCTGGAGACAGATTGGATCATTCTAAGTGGAGAGGGCAGTGTGATCTACTCTAGGTCACATCAAAAATGAATGAGTTTCCTGTAGATGCTGCAGCACTTGAAGTAAGACTTCTTAACCCGGTGAGGGTGTGAAGGATACTGTGAAGACCATCTGTGAACAGTTACATACACCAAAAATATGGTTGTATTTTTAAAAGCCATGGAGTACTTATTATACTGTAATACAACTAATTCTATGTCCACATATACACATGCAGTGGTTTCAAGACCTATCAAGTAGGTGCGTGAGTTGCTTTGGTAAACAGTGTGTGTATAAAAGCAAACAGAACAAGGTATCGATGTTTGAGACTTTTTTTATTATTCAATGTATCAAAGACACAGCAAAATTGTGCTGAGGGCAGGCAGTGGCATCCAATTGAACAAATGAGTTCAAAGGGGAAAATTGGAGTTCTAAGACAGAGTTCAGAGGGTGGCACAACTTCTTAGTTTTTTATTTATTTTCTTATTAGTTTTAATTGGTGGCATGGAGCGTAATTTTTAATTGTCCCAAGTTTTCAGACAGTAAAGGACTCATAGCAAGAGCGTGGGTGTCGAACAACAACAGCAGTACGTATGGAACCAGCAAAACATATTCTGGGCGCTAGACCGGAAACTGCAAGCAAATGGAAGAGTATTGAATATCAGAGCAGGAATGTGTAGTTGGTGTTTAAGCATAGTTGGTCTCAGAGACAAAAACATTGGTCTTATTATAGTAGTGTGATGAGCAGTGGTAGTTATGTAGTCTTATACCAACATCATTATTGTCCTGTTGTTAGAGAACCTGAACCATGTACGACCCTGGTGGAGGTGACTAACTCTTGATGTCAGGTGATGTGGTTTCAATGTTTCTTCTTGCTGGACTTTTCGATCATGGTCTCCACCACCATGGAAGTCTCCTCATAACCTTTAAGCTTGTGAGCATTGGAGAACTTCTCCACAGACTCCACCACCTCCACCTTCTCATAGCTCACAGTGTCTGGGGTATAGCTGTCAGAGTACTGTGTGCTGGTGCTGGTGCTGGTGCTGGTGCTGGTGCTGGTGCTGGAACTGGAGCTGGAGCTTGTGCTGGCACCACGAGGCGCAGGCTTTGGAGTGGGATCTTTGGGGCCAGAGCTTGGGCCAGAGGGTGGATGGACTGGGCTTGGATCTTTAGAGTGAGGGTGAGGCTCTCCATTCTTATGTTTACCTTTACTGCCCTTACTGTCCTTACCTCTTCCGCCTTTATTATCATCCTTTCCTCCTCCTCCTCCATTAGAGGGCAGGGTGGGACTGAGAGGCCTGGGGTCTATGGGCTGAGGAGGTAGAGGAGAGGGCCCATAGGGAGGCATCATTCCATTTCTTATAGTCACCAAGATGTGGCCGGCTGATGGTGTGGAGGTGTAGAAGCAGGGATCCGGGTAGCTGCCATCACCGGTGACAAGGACATAACGACCCTTGGTGTAGAAGTCAGCGATTGGCTTAGGCTTCTTGTGCTTTCTCATTCTGTCTCTGACGATGTTACAAAGAGTATCAAAGGCCTTGCTGATCTGAGCTCCATCTGGGACATCCTGTGGAGACACTCCACTGAGATCAGGTCTCTGCTCTTTTGTCTTCACCCTCTCCTCCTGCAATTCCTCAGATGGCATTCCCTTTGTTTCTTCATCTAGGGTCTCTACAGTGGCTCCCCCATTTCTCTCCTCCTGGCCATTGTCCATCACATCTTTCGGGGTCAGCTCTTTCTTCTTCGGGACTTTCTTGGCCATGATCTTCTGGCGGGGCTTGATGCTGGTGATATCTTGGATCACCTTGGTGATATCTGGACACAAATCAGATCATAAGTCAAGATAATAAAGACATTGCTTTGAAAGGTCAGGAGCTTTGTATACTGATTGTATGTGCACTCAGTAGTGAATCTCAATGTAAACCTCACGGTACCCTTACCCTTCCCCCTGCTTGATGCAGTGGGTGTGTGAGTGTAATTAGTGGTGAACAGGGTAATGGGGGTGCCAATTATCGCTGAATTCAACCTGCAGGAAAGAGAGCAGTGAAATGTCATCAACAGCCGTACACCTTTGCAATGCAGGGAAATCTGGTAAAGACATTGATAATTCACATTTTCCAAAAAAAACAAAACAGGTAACTTTAAATAACACAAATACAACTAATCTGACATGAAAAGACCCACTCTGTTTGTTGTTGTGCTAGTTCACCGGAGGAAAACATTTGTTGTCACAAAGTGCCATCTGCTGGCTCATTCTGCACCCTGCAATAACCTAGTTAGAACAGAATGTACCTCTTATGTCATTTAAGGCAAACCTAACCTCTGTATCTGTAACCAAGGCATTATTGGGAATATGGGGGTTTTAACGACCCAAGGAGTTTACATTACTACACTCAAACTACCCACGGCTTTTATGCTGATTCTGATATTCTTTAGAGTAAATAGCTATGTTACTGTTTTTAATAAATAAGTGCTTGTCAAGAGGCCTTCATGCAGGGAGATGACATTCACAGAAACTATAATTGAACAGTTAAATAATTTACAATGTAAAAAAGTAATATAACCAGAACATTTAAACCATTTTTGTGGCTAGTCAAGCATTTCTTGAGGTTTCGCTGTCATGACCTCAGACTTTCTAAAGTTCTGGCTATTGCCCCTCCTCTGTGTTGAGAGAATTTTAAAAAACTGTAATCCTTAAACCTTTTTGTGGATGTTGATCCTTGTTCATGTTAATTTCATCATTAAACCCATTTATCTTGGTCGTGCTTGGTCATGTAAGAGCAGAATGTATTGCTTTTACCTTTATATTGGACTTCCTAGGTGTCTGAAATGAGTGTTTCTCAACAATTATTTCAGCCTTCAGTAAAGAGCTTTGTTCCTTTACATGCCAGATTTCTTTTACAGCAAACCTGATTGAAGTGAAGAGTTAACCTCTTCAGTCAAGCCTTCCTTGTCTGTGTAAGTGTGCCTCTGTGCACGTCAGCAACCAGGTGGAGGCAGACTACCTGTTATCTTCGTTCTCGATGATCCTCTTGTACCTCGCCAGTTCATTCTCAAGAGATGTCTGGTACATGGCCAGGTGGCGACATTCGCTGCTGAACTTCTCCAGGGACCGCTCAGCTTCCTCGATCTCCTTCCGCAGAGATTCGATTTTCTCGTTGTTCATCTGGATCTCATCGTCATAACTCTCCTGTGTGTTTCTGATGGCTTGCTCCAACACAGCAGTCTGAAAGATGAGACAGAGGCAGAGATTGAGTAGTTATGATTAAAAAAATATATTACAAAGCCCCTTGAGTAGATTTAACAGTATAATGCACATCAGTAATAATAACACTAGTTTAGGTTTGCTAATGAAAGGAAGAAGTCAAGAGAAATTATAAAGAAGGATAAAAATTGAATCAGAATTTAACTTGTGCAGAGGAGTTACCTCCTCTGTATTTCTTATGAGAATTGTGCAAATCAGACAAATAAAACAATAATTTATTGATGTAAAACATCGTGAGGAACAACTAAATATGATTGAAACAAATCACATTGTAAGTCTCTATAGGGTCCAAATAGATAAGAGATATACTGTATAGTGCCAAGTGAAGAAGCAATCACTTTGGAAATCAATGCAGGTCCTAAAGTTGATTGTAGAGAATTTTATCGCATTAAACTAAAGCAGTCCCATGATTCTCATTTCCTGTGAGGAAACACTCTCTTACCTAAACCAATAACTACCCTGCTGTCATAACGTGGTCATGGCTGACATCTAGTGGTACTTCTGCAGCATCTAGCTATTAGCACAAAAGGGTGAAGAAGGCCTATTTACTGCCTTGCTCAGTGAGTAGGTATTAATCTTTAATTAATACATAACAACAAAGTGAAATGAGAAAAGCAAAAAGTAAAATGAAAATTGAAAAATCATGCCTTTGCATTATTTCTATAAATAGTGGTTTGGTGGTAAAAACAAAAACAACCCAAAAACAAAGAAACCAGAAACTGCATTTTATGAGCATGGAACATCCTGTTGTCATGGTGACCGCGTGACCCACCTCAGTCTGTAGGCGCTGTTTCTGGGCCTGCAGCTGACAGAGGGCGATCTTAAATTCCTCCAGCTGACTCTGCAGCCCCGGCACTTTCCTCTGGGCCAGCAGCTTCTCCTGCTCCTTTGTACATGGAGCACAGATCAAGAGTGAGACACAGTGTGTCTCTACAACATGAAGGTTACACCACAGACACCCTCACACGGCCGGCAGTCAAGTCTCTTTATGATGTTTCACTTTATTAAAAGCGATGTTTTAAAAGTGATGTTTTTTCTTCATCTACTCTTTAAAATGAACATATTGAGCATTTGGTGTGCAGTGTCCACTACCCAGAAACTTAATGATCAAAGTGACATAAGTGGCTGTCCTTAGATGTTATCCATATTGACTATGAGTCATGGTTCTCAACATTGTCAATAATTTTAGTTCATAGAGTTTATAATTAAAAAAAAAAAGAAATTGGAGCAGAGTTGTTCTCGTATGAAGTGACATTACTAAGTTTTGGACCAAATTCAAATGAATATCCAATAGCTTTCCATCGTCATTTCCATGTTTAAGATGCATCATTAAAGCTGATCAAAATCTAAATTATGATAATCTCCAAAGCAGAAGCCTGCTGTATTTGGAAATACATAATTAAACTGAATAGTAATATTAGTCTATCTAAATGTCAGGCTGAAATCATGATGACATTTTGATTAAAGACTTACATTTAAATGCCAATAAACATATTTACAAGAATTGCATAAAATTATGTCAACTCTGGACTTCTCAAGGCAGACACAGTAGGCCAACTACATTATTGCTGTAAACCCAGGTGTACCCAGGTATATACAAGGTGTATATAACCTTGTACACCCTATAAACAGCTGACCCCAAGAAACAAGATCACCAAACCCAATAACTTTAACTCGCTCCTCGCTTACCTTTTTTCATATTTTCACTGGATTTCAGCTACACACAGAAGCCAAGAGCTGTGGCTCTTTGTCTCTGCCCACTGAGATGTGTTCGTATAAATAAAACTGCTCTCTGTTCCACAAAATTAGCATGCACAGCCATTCTTGCTGGCATTTGCTTCATTTTATGTCCTGACACTGTCAAACTGCAAGCCTGTCCATGTGTCTGGTGAACTATTTGACTGTCTCTGCTTTTTGCACATGCACTCACACACAAACACACACACACACACACACACACACACACGTACGCAGAGTAAAACAAGGACAAATGCAGGCACAGGCTACCAATTGGACTGAGAAGCTAGTAACCTCATCAACCCCAGACACGTAGCCAGGGCTGACACACATGCAAACACCATGTTCTCCCCCCAGGAACTGCAGCACACACACTCACACACAGTGACAACATTAGTACTCTCACCTCGGAGATGCCTGCTGACACACTGGGAACGAGGGGAAGTGTCTGGTTGATTTGCTGCAAAATGTTTACATAGGTCTGGATCTCTGCAAGGTTCTGTGGAGAGGAAGATAATATAAAAGGAAAACAGAAAATCAGCAAATGGGGGAAAAAAAGAGGAACATCTCTATTCCATTTTCCAAACCTGAACCATTTTATCTGGTCTGCTCACAAACCCCTTGCTTATTTACCTGGAACCTCTTTTTGAGGATGCAATGAATGTTTCCAATAAAATGCTTACATTTAACTGAAATATATGTAGAAAGGATGCTGGCACTTCTTTACAAAAACAGAGCGTTTCTTTTAAAATCCATTTGCACAAGCTCTCAGACTAAGTAATAAAGGGGAGACATATTTCCTCTCTCCGGTGGGATACTTCAAAGCTCAGCACCACAAGTCCAATATATGTGGGGCGACTTCTCATTCTTTCCCACATAATAACAGTGCTCTTTGATATGCTATCTCAATATTGCAGAGTCACGGATTACTTCATCATCAAAAGCAGCACTGGGTGCAAATAAAAAAACAGAGAGAAATTGCTCAGGCAAGGAAGTCTATGGAAAGCATGCCTGGTGCATTATGAAACAGTCTGGTTTTGTTTTATCTCAGCATTTTTGTCACCAGCGTGTTGCAGCTTCAAGCCATTTCTACCGCACTCTGTGTTTTCCTCTCAGCACCTGTGAAGAGAAGCGCTACATTTTCTCTCCAGTCCTTCTCTCGGCCACATCACAGAAGGTAAAATGATGCTAAAGCCCCAGGTACATCTTAACACGTCCTTTGGCACCTATGCCAAGGTTTTGTGCCTTGTCATTCGAGGATTAGTGGCCTCAGCAGTGTTCAAAAGCAGCAGGAAGAAAAACACAAGGCTGAGGTTTCTTGGCTGACTGTGAGTTATCCAATACATCCATGAGAAATATACTGCCTTAAGAACATAAGATATTGTCAAAAAAATAGTAAATTACACCATTAAACAACATGGTAGCCCTTTAAAGAGCAATACTGTGTGTCCGAGCTATTAACTGCTTTGATCGATGAAAAGGAATTATTAAAGCCATTTCTTAGTGAAAGGCTTTTTGTAGTCCAGTTTGTAAAATCCATAGATAAGGGTTACTATAATGTGAGCAGCAATGCGATTGCTCACTGTCTCTTCTGTACTGTACTGTACATCGACACATATTGATGTATATACACCCTCCCCATGGCCACTGACAAATTGATTTCTGTAGTATTTTGCCTTGGTTATGTATATTACATTTTTTTAAATGTACGTATACTGCACATAAGCATCACACTTTCACAGAATAGACTAATAATATAAAAGTTTATTTGCAAATCTTTCTCTTTACAACTTTGTCTCCCAGGAATGGCATATACTACTGTAACTGCAAATAGAAGTGTAAAGCCACCTGTATTAAATTTCTCATCAACATCTTAATGAAACAATTTTGATTAACGTATCTGGCAACTTGCAAAATGTTACTACTGAATGTATCTGCAAAACACTGACTGACAGCGAATTTCATTCGTTTTTCAACATTATTCACTCATGGAAACTACAGCATCATGTTTTTAAGTACTCAAAGTATTCTTAATAATAATACTCCTTTATTAGTCCCTCAATGGGGAAATTACAGATAGGAGGCAGCCCCTCGTGCGGCGCCAAGCGGCAACTTTAGGGTTCAGTGTCTTGCCCAGGGACACTTCAACATGTGGACAGGAAGCGCTGCAATCGAACCTCCAACTATCAGGTTGAAGGTCAGCAGATTTCAAAGAAAGATTGTGGTCTTAGTTAATATTTAAAACGACTTGAGACTTGACATGAGTGACTTTGAGACAGGCCATGTTTGCTTTACTAAAATTAAACTGTAACCTTAACAAAAATGCTTTTTGTTGCTGAGGATGGGAACAATGTCCAGTGTCAAAATCTGGCGCTTTGTACGTTTGACACTGAACAAAACCTTGGAGGCAATCATATTTCCCTCAAAATGTATTAGGGATATAGAAACATTCTTTATTTAAGGAAAGACATCTGATAACCTGAAAGCTACATGTCTGATAGCGCTTCAGGATCTATTTCGACTTGGATTTAAAATAATCAAATGTTGAGTTCTGTGGTTAAAGAGTTCCTCAACCTGAACTCCTAAGTGGAGACTACTATCTGTGTGAAGGGG
Source organism: Gadopsis marmoratus (assembly GCA_036023855.1). Taxonomy (NCBI): domain Eukaryota; kingdom Metazoa; phylum Chordata; class Actinopteri; order Centrarchiformes; family Percichthyidae; genus Gadopsis; species Gadopsis marmoratus. Next base: position 26,817 of record JAVQJF010011172.1, read on the forward strand.
GTTGTTATTAGAAGGACATTTTCAGACATTTACAGATGGTAAGTTTTGTGGCGATGATGAGATCTCATTGAGTCTTAATGGCTTCCTATTCGAAATCTTTGTTGCAATCATCATGTAAGAGGCTTGGAGAGAGTCGTTTGAGACCATGGAGTTGCACAATAAGTCTCCTTTTTAGTTCAGTTCATTTTGATCATGTACCATTAGCACCACTAACCTTCTTGTGTCTGTCTCTGGTGGAGTTTATGTCGTCCTGCAGGAACTGTGATTGGATCTGGTACTCCAGGTTTCTCAGCACAGCACTATCAGCCTCCTGCAAGAGGAAAAAGAAAAACATGAAAGGTACAATGTGAAGTGTACTGAGTGCAACAGGAGCTGAATAACACTGAGGTGAGATACTGCAGTCATACAATGAACTGAAAAATCCTCAGTGTCCAACCCAGTTCCATCTGGGCAACCTGCACCAGTTAAGTTCTCTGTGTTACGTTCAAACCAAATAAGTTGTGGTATATCTTTTATATTTTCAGCAATCATAAACTGCTTTCACACATTCATTTCTTTGAGCAAAGCTACTGTATTTCTTGTCTAAAATATAGTAAAAGCAATATAATTAAAATATATTAAAAAATCTCAATTGATTTCCAAATTGCCTTTTTAACAAAGTACCATAATTTGTGAATAATTGGATGCCTTCTTCTTTCACATGCCCAGGTTTTTCCATGTTTAACATTAAGGAATCGTGATGCAGATTTATTAAAAGGCTGTTACTCATTTGTATGACTGCGTAAGCAAACTCAGTTTCATCCGTACACTACCTTGTTTAACTGTTCCAGTGTGCCCCGTAGCTGCTCTTGATAATCACATTCATTTCTGTATCTGGAACGTAAAACATCTCGATTATGTGTTGATACAAAGCAGGAAGGTACAACATTACACTTTCATATTAAGCCACAGTATTCCATGGCACAGGAAAATTTACCTTAAATCATCTGTGTGTGTTTTATTTGAATCTGATTGCATGGGTGTGTTGTGTGCTCACAGTGAGAAAGGACAAATTAACAAACTCATCTTTCTTGTAGCACCTCTGTGTTTGTAATGATTCAGCGCTGTAAATCGAAGCTACACATGGTGAAATCCAACTTTCTTCACCAACCGATTCAAACAGAGTTGGTCAATATTCTTCGCAACTTGTCGGTATTGCAGTGAGGCTTCGCTTCCCGCAGAAAGCTGACTACACCATGGTAGGGGATAGTTCAAATGAAAAAACAAAAAAACACTAGCTGCAGATGTTTTTGGTTTTATTGTCCAGGTTTTGAGACATCTGCCTTGGAGAATCCTGACACCACACCACTTCGACTGATGTGAATGGATTTTCATTAGTGGTGCTCACAGCACTGAAAAGTGGCTACTCTGGGTAATTCACAGATCACATTGTGAACAGTTTTCACTGGAACTACTTTCTGTCCAAACAAATAGTCGCTGTTAAAACTGCTGACAGCATGTTCTGTGGATTTTCCAGAATAACATGGAGACTCTTTCTGGAAAGACATTTTTTTAAATTCTTTTCAAATGCTGCTTGACATTAATGTGAGTGTTACAAATGAAATTCCATTTACCTCCATTATATTTAGTGGAGGCATGAATATTACTAATGAAAATTAGTTTTTTGCCATGTTTGGTGTGTTGCTATGATTTGGGGGAATGACCCTTTAATTTATCTTCATTTCAATTCGAAGTTTAATCAATATCTTGATTTATGAATGAAGTCCAAACCTGTTACAGTGTTCAGAATACGTTTATTTGACGTTTCCATGAATACTTGCAGTAAATCGATACATTTGACTTTAAAAATTGCATCCATTCTGACACTGATAATCTAACAATTTATTGTTTCCCATATTTGCTGAGAAGTATCAGTAGCCTGCATTTTGATTTTTTTAAAACAGCATCTTCACTTATTTTAGGATTAAGATTCTTTAGCACTTTTTCTTAATTTTGAAAACATTTCTATACATTTCTAACCACTCCTTCTCAGAGGAAGAAATTTGACCTTTGACACACACAGATAAGACCAACCACTGCCCATTCTCTTACTTGTTGGTGAATTCATCCAGCATTCGGCAAGCATCTTTCAGCTCTCGCTCTAGCTTGGTATGGTCCGAGGACAGCTCTCGGATGCGCTGCCTGTTGACTTGAATCTGCTCTGTAAAGGCCTCCTCTAGGCCGCTGGCCTCTTCCATCCGCTGCAGTGTCTCCAGCTGCTTGCGGAACACAGCGTTGCGCTGCTCCAGGACTCGTGTCCTGTTGATGTACCGGGCAAAGCGGCTGTTGAGCTCTTGAAGGCTCTCCCAGCCCTGGATGGCTGAGATGCCTGCAGAGTCCTGAGGTTCCTCATCAAAGACATCTGAGCATTCATACTTTTTCTTGTGCACCTCGTGCAGGTATCTGGTCTTGAACATGGTGGTACACTTCTCTCCCCTGGGTCGGTGGTATCCCCGGAGTGCTTGGTCCCCTTCAATACCTTTATTGTGTGAAAACTCGGGTGCTCACCCTTGGCTGTCTCATGCTAGACTAAACGCTGCACAGCACTGGCTGGTGGCGAAATAGCCCCCAAAACCTCCCCCTGGCTATGGTCGCACATGCTGCAAGCCTGGGGCCTTCCAGAGTTTATTGTTGCCTTTGTGGCAGAGATTAGAAAAGACATGCTGTTGATGACAAAGCAGAACCACAAAAACAAACAATTGGCTGCCCTGTGAAAGCACTGGGTTGTCACACACCATTATTTTGGTTCTTAGTCAGCTGCTTTCTAGATCCCTGTTTGATATGCCCGATTGGATGATGGCCCACCACAGGACAGAGGGGAAATTTCGTGCAGTGCAATTTGTATGGACTGTGGAGAACTATTCCTGCCAGAAGGGACCAAGTGTTGAAACACTGTACTTTTTCGTTGGTTAGTGAGTAAAGGTTTGTGATCTCAAGAGCATTACACAAAACACCCTAAATTACAGAAATGTTTTCATATTTGCTGATATTTGCAGGCAGGCTCAGTTGGGAAATTGTAATACATGATAATTCAATACAGGGAATGTTTAATGTTTGTTTTCTCAAAGTATTAGTCCTGTCTGTAGCTGAAATAAAATAAAAATAATACTAAAATGAGTATCAAACCAGGTTAAATTGAACTCAACAACTAAGGGAGCAGACCTGATTGCAATATTTTAAAGTTTGAATCTTTATTTCTACAAATTTTGATGTATGTTTTAATGGAAACAATCATAGACAAGAGGCCAAAAACAGAAGAGCGTCTTCTCCGACTCACTCTCTGCAGTCTGTGGTACAAGGTCAGTCGATATGTCCCTCTAGACAGATCTAGCAAGCTGTCTGTAAAATGTCTAAATGAAACACCTGTCAAATGGCTTTACATCAGCATTTCAGCATATTTTGACCATAGCAAAGCCCATGGCTCAAGGACAGTCATGCTGCAGTATGAAAATTAAGCCCCTAAACAAGAATAAATCATAAAATAATTATATATCAGCAAGTTTCTCATTCAAGCAATAGATGTAAGCTTTTCTTCTTCTTTTCACTTTCACAGTTATTTGATTAAAACGAGGTCCACCTGGTTTACCCTGCCAGCAGCAGTTACTTGTCTCACAGGTAAAGCCATGCAAGCCTAAGTACACAAGGACAAGTATATTAAAACTGTGAATGGCTGGCTCATTGATTCAGTTATGGTTCCCATTTAACCATTAAAATTACATTTGGAGTGCTTTTCTACTCTTTAGCATTCAGCGCTTGCAATTTCCCACAGTACCAAGGCCTAGAATGTTCCCTCCAACTACGACAATCAGCTGCACGCCTGTGTGAATCTCGAGGTGTATGCAGAGATCTGCATGAGTCACAAACACAGTAGGTGCGTACTTTATAAGTCTGTCTGTCAATCTGTCCTCGTGTATGTGCCTTCAGAGTGTCCATGGTCAAGTCAAGTGCAAGTTGAGTGAACTTCACAAACAATGTGTATGTCTTTCTGTATGCATGGATTGATTCTGTTTCACTGCTTCTTATTCCTCCGTAACATTGTCACCAATAAATTACCTCACAATCTGTCCACCCTCACTCAGAGACCATAGATTTTAGCTTTTGTGCATATTCTCCATGGTTGAAGGGAGAACGGCCCGCGATCGCACTGCCCTCTTTTGCCATCTATATTCATTGGTTACGAGTGGCAGTAAATCCCAGGCCTGGGTGAGATTAGAGAGCTGTTCAGAGTTGGAAATGAAAGCCTAGTGTTTATCCTGCTGCTCACGCCTCCTGGGCCACAGTGACAGACACTAGCAAGGCTGAGCGAGTAGCTCCTTATATTTAGAGGGTGATAAAAACTAATAGGTACATGCAAAAGCAGTTCTCTCATCTCTTATGAGCTGGGAGGGGGGGCGAGATATATTCCAAGTAAGCTCCAGAGAAGAAAACAAGCTTTTTCTCCTCCTGTGTCCATTATAGGTGCCAGAAGGAGTCGTCTGCTGGTTCACTTGTGTCTCTTGTTGTCTGTTATTACATTTAAACTGCACTGACTGTATCTGCCAGTCCGCTGCACTCAGTGTGAGAGCACACAAAAAGCCATCTCACTGCTATTGACAGATGATTGTCAGAGGCGAGATAAAACAAACAAACAGCGGTAGCTTTCCATCACAATAAGGAATTGGTTTGTAAAAAGTCATCAGTGCCGCTGTCTGTGCTGGTTTATCTGCTGTTCAAGGTGGTCGACCACAGAAATGGGGCTGACATCTTTCTACAGCTCTGTGTGTACACTGACCCCCAACCAAAAAGAGTTAAAAAAAACAGATCATGTTAAATTCAGTCTTGCTAATTAGTCTTAGTGTTGCAGCATTTTCAAGAAATACTTTAGTTTACCATCAGCCCGCTCAACTCAAAACTGAAAGAATAGAGCATTATTTCACAACAGAAAATGAGATACGGTTTCTTGTTAATATAACAAAGGACACTTCCTTGCATTGTCAAAGCCACAATGCAGTCAATATCAGTGGCGGCCATGCGTGTGAATATTAAACATGTCTTTTAATTTATTTATTTCTAATTCCTGTACACCAGTTACTGGAATGAACACTTATCATGACATCCTGTTTGCAAGCGATTGTGATTCACTGCCAGGCCTCGAAAATGACAACATACTGATGGTGATGAGCCTTAAAATAGGTAGTCTGAATTTTAATATCTACATTGCATGACAGCTGAAGATATTTAAATGAAGGATCTTTTATGAAGGAGAAAAGAACCCCAGGGGATTATTACACTGCGAAATATCATCACTTAACATATTCAGCAACCACCTTAAAGTAAGCTAGAACATTATTTTGTTGAATTAAAAATATGTAGTTGGTTTGTTAGCTAATCCTTTATTTGAATAAGTAGTCTCATTCAGTTGAAGATCTCTTTTTGTGAGAGACCTGTGCACAAGAATTAACACATACAGCATGAGCACACACAATTCAAAGACTCATAACAACAACACAATTTACTCAATAAACAAAAGCTCCACATTAAATGACAGTTAGTGGTATTCAAAAAGCTTGAACGTCTGTGTTTTTAGCGAATGAATGAGAGATTTTAAAGTGCCTCTGACTTATTTAGTTAATGTTTTCAGATGACTCTATACTGTAAAACAACTAACTATGATGCTACACCAGAATGAATGTGGAATATGTAAACAATTACAATATTATTATATATGTTTGACATATTATAATTTTGTTCTACTGTTGTTTTTTCTAGACATATTTTATTGGTCTTGTTTTAGTCTTATCTTTGTCCCTGGCATACACACCTTTGCTATTTGCTGTTTGTCGTCTTTGTTACCTGTTGTCTGTTTGCTTGGTTTTATTGTACAGTATTAGCACTATTTTATTACGCATTTTTGTTTCTTTTCTTCTCTCTCACTTGTTTCTTCACTTCTATTGTAAAGCACTTAGAGCTACACCGCCTGTATAAAAGGTGCGATATAAATAAAGTTGAGGATACATGTCTGTGAAGGGGAGCATCATTATTGAAACTTTAACCATTTCAACCCTTGCCACCATATTCACACGTGCACGTGCACCTGCTCTCTCACGCCTCCTGAATGATGTTGATGTTGAGCCTCAGTCTCGCGTCATCTTCGCACGTCTCGCTTGAGGCAGACCCCCCCCCCCCCCCCCTTCAAAGAAGTGCTCCGGATGAGAGCGGAGCGGACTGGCAGCAGAGACAACCATCAGTTCAGACAATGACACAGAGCGGGCAATTCAACCGTTTTTTATTATTTAGCTGAGAAAAGCCGTGGAACCTCCTGCAACGTTTGCTGGTAAGTTTCTTAGATGTTTATGATTTGTTTTCCTTCACTAGGGTTTACCACTGGAGACTCGTTAGAAATGAACCTTTCCTCTAGTCAGACAGAGCTCTCTCTCCCACCTAAAACTTTACCTTTGGGTGTGTGTTTTTGTACTCCGTTGATTTAAAATCCAGCCTGTGATTATCTATAATTGAGACCCCATGCAGCTTAATCTGGCCAAGTTTGGTTTCATAAACTACCTCGGGGCACTAATTCAAAACACATTTCTGTTCTAGTTCTGAAGAATATTAAGTTGTCTTGCATGGCACTGCATTAAAAATAGACCGTTACTGATCCACTTTAACAATAACTTCTAATTTATTTTTTACCTAGTTTTTTTTTAACTCAGTGGAGATCACATGAGTCATGATTATAAAATCAAGCTTTTTCTGATCATGGGTTAAATCATCATCATCTCTCTTTTAGTCCCTCTTACATTACTGTGTTTGGTTAGCAGCCAGGTTTACTGCATTGTGCTACTGTATCAATACAAATCTGGTGTGATCTGGTTCAATGTATTCTTTATTTATTGCAGTGGGTTTCATATGACATGTTTGCCTTACCTCATATGAATGCAGGGAGATTTAAGTGACCACTTTTGCAGCAAACTATATGCCATGTCATCACGCTGAGCCTAGTCTGTGAGGTCGGCTTGCTGCAAAGTGACAAGGTCCTGATAAATTACATAAAGGCCTGTGCTAGATATAATGACCTCACCAACAAACATTTGTCATCAGAAAATATCACAGAAATGTCACGCTTGCCAGCATGATTACACCCAAAGCCCTGAGATCATGTAATTTATTTTGATCCTGTCTTGTTGCCATGAATCCTGACCCTGCATGAGTAATGCTCAGATGGGAACTTTCTGTTCCAGGTGACGATGTGCTGCTGTTTCCAGAGAAGATTCAGCCTGTTCAAGTTCCCCTCTTAACAACCCAATAATTAATTAAACTGGTTTCAATAAAATCACTGGCACCATGTACCAAAAAGCACCATAATCATTCACCTAATTTGTTGGATCACATTGTTCTCAAATAAAAGCCTTTCTAAACCAAAATAAGTGTGTGCTAAGACATGGGGGACTCCAACATCAGCCAAATGGTCGTAGCTTATACAGAGATGCAGGAGACTTTCCCAGCAGGCAAGTTGGATCATTACATGGACACCTATGATATGGACTACGGCATCCCTCCTGATGAGATCCCAGACACCACGCAGGGCCAGGCCTTCTTTGTGGCCACCATTGTTATCGGTGTGGTGCTTGTCTGCATCATGCTCGTCTGTGGGTTGGGAAACTTCATATTCATTGCCACACTGACACGCTACAAAAAGCTCCGCAACCTCACCAACCTCCTCATTGCCAACCTGGCCGTCTCAGACTTCATTGTAGCAGTGGTGTGCTGCCCGTTCCTGGTGGACTACTATGTGGTGAAACAGCTTTCCTGGGATCACGGATTGGTGCTGTGTGCCTCTGTCAACTATCTCCGGACTGTGTCGCTCTACGTGTCCACAAACGCATTGCTTGCCATTGCAGTTGACAGGTGAGTCTGTTATTTCTTTCATATTTCTGTAGGTCTGTGAGTGTGTGCCCCTGCGAGCGTGCACACGTGTTTTATTCAATAATCAAAATCTTCCTGTGTTGTCTGCCGAGATTCAAATCAATAAAGCGTTAGTGTTTTTATCCATCAGGAGTCCTCTCCTCATGCAACCGCACAAAAACCAGATAACCAACTTAAAATATGTGACAGCTTTCTATTTCTCTACTGGACATCAGGTCTTTGGTCGACTTTGTTGGTATAACGTTTCAGGCTTTCACTGTCTCGTCATAACCAAAAGATTTTGAGCGATATTGCGACACTGATGCTTTTTTAATGATTTTTATTGGCAGTTTTAAGATTAAATAAATCAGGCAACAGATGCAACAATTCTTGCTCTTTTGAACAAAAGTGGCCGTATTGTAACATAAATATTTTAAACATGTTATCTTTATTGGTTTCGATCAAGCTGCAACAAATCACTGACTCGTTTACATGTAGATGAACGATTACCAAGCTGATGAGGCTACTGCAAGTTTAGTCACAGTGGTTCCACTCCTACTGGTCATGGTTATATTCACACTGAAGTAGATATATTTACTTTTTTCATGGCATAAACTGGCAGGATACTGCAACTGAGATTCGTATGCCTCAGATATGTCTTGATGTATAACTTTAAAAATTAAAGATTTATGTTTGCGCACACTATCACTAGTACTTCAAAGGCCATGTAAAAATATGCTATGATTCATTTTTGATTGTTAATGAGCCTGAAAAGCTCAACAGAAAACAGTTCCCTTACTGCTCTGTTCAGCATGGAACAGGTAGATATCCTCTCGCGTTTCTCATTCATCTGTGCCAGCTATTCAGTAAGACTGAGGTTGGGCCAACTCTGAACATTCAAGTCCTCATGAATAAGGGACAAATGAGTTATTTGTCAGTGGACTTCAAAACAACCGATATGAGCATCTCTGGCACCTCCACTGGTAGAACAAAGACTCACCAGCAGTACCATTTTACAAGATAGTTGTTGATTTAGAAATCAAAAACAATGTACTGTAAAATAAAGAGCGACATGTAGAACATGAATAAATAATAATGTTAGTTCTTGCATTTGCATGACCTGTTAATCAATTCATAGCAATTTTTTGCATAAATTGAATTTACATATGGATTAGAGATTGTGCCTTAAGTGGCAAAAAGATATACTTTTTGACTGCATAAAAATTACCCTCTACCAAAATGAAAACTTCAGACCACTGAATAATGTAGCACTGTGTATTGAACTTTAATCTTCCATGAATGACTGAGAGCCATTTGCTGAATCTATTGACTTCACGCAGCACTCAGACTGCTAAAAAGGGCAGTTTGACTGCCACTACTGACGTATTCTCAGCCTCCTCAATGCAACACTATGTCTGTGTTTTTCCAGGTACATGGCTATAGTCTACCCTCTGAGGCCTCGTATGAAGTACCAAACTGCCTACTGCCTGACAACAGGAGTCTGGATTGTTCCCATTCTCATATCAATTCCCTCTGCCTACTTTGCCTCTGAGACTATGTACCCTCATGGCGGCACCAACCCAACCACTCATAAAGTCTTCTGTGCCCAGATCTGGCCTGTGGACCAGCAGGCCTACTACCGCTCCTACTTCCTGTTTGTTTTTGCTGTGGAGTTTGTTGGGCCTGTGATCGTCATGGCAATGTGTTACGCCCGAATTTCCCGCGAGCTCTGGTTCAAGAATGTCCCAGGTTTCCAGACGGAGCAGATTAGGAAGAGGTTGCGCTGTCGCCGCAAGACAGTTATAGTCCTGATTGGGATCTTGACGGCATACATCCTATGCTGGGCACCATACTATGGCTTCACCATCCTGCGAGATTTCCATCCAACACTCATCTCCCGCCAGAAGAACTCGTTGGTGGCCTTCTACATCATTGAGTGCATCGCCATGAGCAACAGCATGATCAATACCTTCTGTTTTGTCAGTGTCAAGAACAACACAGTTAAATATCTGAAGAAGATTGTACTGATGCACTGGAGGTCATCGTATGCCACCAGTAAGAATGTGGATGAGATGGATATGAGGACCACCTTCATGCCTGTAACAGAGGAGATTGAATGCATTCACCTGAGGTGAAGAGATGTAAATCTGTCATATAACAGTCATTTAGAATTGGATTGTTGATATAGAGAAAGTAGTTGACAGTGATGATTGGGACATGGAACATTTCTCTCGTGTTTAAACCACGAAAGGTTTTCAAGCACCATGAAGCACAAGGAAAGGTCAAACCCTAACAGTACATTGATTAATGAGGCAACATAGTTCAAACTTTGTAAGTCAGCAGTACGTACAGTACTTCTATTTGAGGTATTATGAGAATGTAATTGTTGTGCATACTGTACACTATACACTGTGTTATTGTGAAATGTTGTAGCATATGTATAAGATATATTACATGGACGATTTGTAAATAACAGCTTCTACTGCCCTTACTGATCCATGGTTTTGACTACATACAGTACGTAACATTAATCTTTATATTGCCTTTCTGTTTTGTTTATATTGATTTTCAGTAAGGTCAAATAACTCTTCATAAAGAAATAGTGTGTTTCATTTTATGCCTCCAAGAAATGAATCAGGATTTTTCAGCAGAGGAATTTTGTTGAATGTAGAGTATTTAGAAGTTCTTTTGAATAAAGAAAATATTTTTTCTCGATTATTTTTCTTTGAAAAGAATCAATACGTTGCATGCCTTCGATGTAGATGAATGCATTTTATGTGTGCTTATGATAATAAACAATGACACACTGGAAAGAAAAGCTGCTTTTATTGATTAAGCTGTATTTTTATTTGCTTTTGACCTGTATGTAACTTCCAAAGGTTAATACATTCATAATCAGTTGTAAATTGTTAACATCATCATAAACTTTGTTATCTAAAGACATGCACCTAGAATTAATGAGGGACTAATAAGGTTTCTTACGTGTCCCAGTTCCTGCAAAATCTGCCTAAAATGGCCTATCCAAGCATAACTGAAGTAAATTGAAAGGTGGTCTTGAACCATTTGGAGTACATGCATGACCTTGGTGTCTTTTGAAAGGTAACACTCAGAATTAGAATTTTTCAGAATCACCCTAAGTGCTACTGGAACTGAGTGACATATGTTTGAACACACTGAAATAAAAGGTTTCTACTTCCGCCTGAATATTTACTTCTAAATATATATCTGCAGGTGACTACAGCTGGGACTTATGAACAGGAAAACACAATGAGACTTTAGCTTGAAGCCTTACCTATTCCCAGTTCAAATGTTATAACAATACCACAAAAAATTTATCTTTTACAGATATTTTTATTTTTATGAGATTTCTGTGTCCTTTTTGCCATTATAACGTCTACAAAAACCACAAAAAGTTACAAAAATCCCAGTTTAGGTGTTTTACGCACGAAGTTCACTTTACTCAAGACAATTATAGGTTATAGTTTGATGAAACCCCCTAAAGGAACATAACCCCGTGTTCAGAATTTCATTGACTATATGACACGCCAATCATTATCATGACGGGCTGCAATTGGCTCATTTTTTAGAAGAAAAAAGAGGGGCATGCACTTCCCTTCAATGCGGACTATCATTGGCTATCGTAGGCTGTGGACGGGACATGGAAGGTCCGATTGGGTCAAATGAGGTGTCAATCAAAGTATAGGAAGTCAGCGGACATTTTGAAATCAAGATATCGAAAATATCTACATGTGAGCTGGAGTTATTACTGAGAGCGTGTGAAATATTATGCACAACTGTCAACTACTGAGACGTGATGCTGCAGCATTCCGTGGGATATATGGATGTAATTACGTGTTTTGGACTAAATATTTTACTGGATTTTTATCGTCTGGACTGTTTACAACGGAACAGGAGCATTTCTGGTATCTTGTTATTGATCTGTGAATTATTTTGAGGCATCATAGGTGAGTTGCAATAACTTTGTTTACTTGTTGTGGACTGACATTAACGTTGATTGTATCGGCTGTTGTGGTTGGATCTCGAAATGGTTGGCATCAATCGAATCACAAAAGAATCTCAGTTTTCAAACGATATGCAGCAGTGCATTTGCATACCGCCATAATTCTCTACTTAGTGTGCAGACCGTCGGACCGGTAACTGGATTTATAATCAAGCGAATCAGGAGTGCTGGGATTTATCTGTTAGTCATGTTGACTGTTGGAATACAAGCTCCACAAACAGTCTTGCACCTTTAAGAGGAAGAAGAAGAAGAATAAAAAATGTGTACCTAGAAATTCTGGGTCCTTATAAATAATGCAGATGAATATTCATCTTTCCTGTGGATACATTAGAAATGCACATATCATGAAGTGTTGAAAGGTTTCCAGCACAGCCACTGGATAGGACAAAACGTTTCACCATTTATAGACCCATAAACAGAAGGCCTCAGGCCTTGGTCTCATTCTCTCAAGTCAACATACAATTTAGTTTATGCACTGATACTCAACTTTTTGAAAAATTTGAAATTGTGAAACCCAATGCTGAACATGTGTTAACAGCCTGGACAGTTCAAGAATTGTACATATCCTTATGCATCTGCCACAGAACTAAAGTAACAAATTCATGCCCACTTCTTTTTGTCATAAGATACCTTGGGAATATCTTATGAGCCAAAATGCATTAAACATATGAAATAATTGATATTTAAATGTGTTAACTATAACAAGGTGGATCTTTTATTATTTAGTCTGACATGAACATGTCTTGGCTTCTGAGAATAAATTCTGTGGAAAGATCCTGAGTCATCCAGGTGTAGGATGTTCAGCAGTGTCATCGTACAATCTGTCCAGATTGGAGAGACTGGGCCTGCCAGCTAAAGTCAAGGCATCAGCCCCGGTTTGCACTGGTTCAAGAAGAGATTGGAGCTTACCAGGAAGGGATCTCACCAGGCAGAAATGCTAACATTGGACACTTCTGCAAACCTGCATTATGTTCAATGACCAAGTTATTTTATGTCCTGTGGCAACATTTAAAAAAAAAAATTCATACAATATCTATACATGGCAACTACGGTATGGATAAGGTTAGTGAAACGGCATGGTTTTTAAATGGCCATCCTGATCCACAGTGTGTGTCACACTTATATTGTTTTACAGTGAGCTTGGTCAAGCTTCTCCTGATGTGTCATTAGGTTCTTGTTTAGTATGTCGACAGCTTGTGAAGATTGCCGCCTCTTATGCTAATTTTCTTACAGGCTGTTTGACACAGGGAAATGTTTATCTTGCCATTTTCAGGGTCCTTGCTTATTGTCTCCATCAGTCTCTGTGCTCTGGCCCCTGTGGGCGAAGTGTCAGTTAGCGCAGGGTTGAATTTCTTTCCCTGCACCTTACTTTCCAGGACAACCTACCATTAGCTTGTACAAATAAACAACATTTTCAAACACATATATTTTGCTGCAGTTAGTTGAGCTTCTCATTGTTTGGCTCCAATGGGCTCTTTCTCAGGGAGGCTCAAGTGTTTACACATCACTGTGACTCCTCAAGTCTGTATTTCCCACTTGCTCAGAAGCCACATTTTTCCTATACAGACATTTGGAATGACATTGAACATTTTCACATACTGTATTTTGTTTTTTTATGAAGAGTAAAAAGTGGAAATCATGATACTTTTCTAATATTTCTCTTACTTGAAGCAGTGGAATGATGCATATAGATTCAGTAGAAAGTCCTGTTGACCTAAAACTAATACAAATACAGCCCTGGAAAAAAATAAGAGACCACTCCAAATTTTTGTAAGTTCACTTTACTCAAACACATACCTATAAATAGTAAAGCCAGAGAAATGATCATTTTACAATGGTCTCTTAATTTCTTCTAGAGCTGTACGTACAGAATAGAGAATACAAGGCCGGCTGTAATCTGCTTGGATTTGCACCAATGGAGTCCGAGACCCAGGGCAAAAAACCCTGTCAAAACATGTATCAAAACATCTCAAACCACTTCTCAGTCCACACCTGAAGCATAATCGCCTTCTCTACCACTGATCTGTATGTTCAGTGTGTTCCAAACACTCACAATTTCTCCGCAACATGCTTGGATACAGTTCTTCAATTCTGCGCAACTGCCTTCTCCTAGCTCTTAAGTAGTGCATTTAGCAATTTAACGGCAAAAATAAGATTGTTTGAGGTGATTCTTTAACCATCTCCTGGTTTCACATAAAGTGCTAGAGTGCTGTTGAGCTTCTCATCCAACCCTCGAAAAGCAAATAAGAGTTTGGAAAAGAAATGTCCTACAGTCTTGATATCTATAGATTAAAAACATTGTAACCTCATCCATCCCATCTATTGAAATGCTATAAGCTAATTCGGGTCTTTAAAATCAATACAATATCAAAGGGCAGTGAGCGACGACAAATGACAAAAATGCAACCTAGATTTGGCATTAAATCGAGGAAAATGTGACTCATTAAACCTTTACCAATGCACCCTAATTTGTGCATCGCTCCTGCAGTATTGCCTTTAAAATGTGTTGTCAGGAAAATTTGTGTGTAGGAAGATTCTCATCAACTCAGTCACAATACTTTTCATGAAACAAACAGGCAAGAAGACAGGGTAGGTCTAGCATGTTCAGATGACTAATGACGTCAATCCAGTGCTGTTAAGGCTGCCTCCCTTAGCTAACAGCTTAATGTAATGTTTGTGCGCTTCCTTCACGTGGCCCACAGCTTGGCAGGCAAGAGACATCCTGTGACAGCAAATCGTTGGCTGGTCATGAATAATGATTCTCATCTCAGGCTCACTTTGCGCTGACTGGAAAACAGTTTGATCAATACTCTTCCTTAAACTGAGAACTGTCGTTTTTCCCCCCACTTTCCTTTGTTCTATAGTGTTGCAGGTGTCTCTAAACAGCAGTGTGTGAACTGAGAGGATGTGTGTTTGAAAAACTTGGCTGTAACCTCAACCTCAATTTTTCCTTTTAATTTTATACATACAAACTCATATCTTCTGTTTAAATATTACATATGCATGCTTTGAAAACCAAATTAATTAAATACTTTGGCTGTTTTCTAATTGGCTCCATTTTGCTCTCAGTCATGAAACTGATGTGGCTCAAAACTATGAGGGCACAGCAACAGTAAGACCTGCTCAGCATGGTTGCAGATACCTTAACATGTTTATGTAGTAATGGCCCATAGGATACCTAATGACATGGCTCTACTTAACAACCAGTATGCAAGCTGTTTTGGTATAAAGGCTTGAGAAATTTGGGCTTGTGCAATTTGTCAATGTACCCTGAATTGGAAAATGTGAGCATGATAATGTTACAGGACATAAGTGTGGTGTTTGTCCTTCTAATCTTTAAGGCAGCGTCACATCCTACGGAGAAATATATCCTTTTTGACTTCATCCCCGAAAGCATGAAAAACAGAAATCCATCCATCTCACTGTGTCATTAGTTCTTAGTGTGGCTCAACCATCCTATGATGGGGGCAGCGTAGTGATGACAGCCTGTCGAGGTCCAGATTTTAGCCACTCTGGAACATCAGGGAGTAAAATGAGGAGGGTGATAAACAAAGCTAAACTGTACAATTTCACATCACATCAACTATCAACTCTTGCCAAGATCGTCCATCAATAGTAATTCCACTAGTTCAAATTCCAGTGGACATTGTTGCATCATTTAATTAGTCTGCGTGGGTCAGACGGCTCATTGTCAAAACATGAAGGGACTGTGACAGAAGAAAACACCATTTAGAGCCAAAAAACATTTCATCTCCTATTACTGTTTGTCAATGACAGTCTACTTGCCCTGCCAGCAATGATCTTAAAACTTTGCTTTGGCCTACATTTGGATCTAATATAGCATTGAGACAAAAAAAAAACCAAAATATTAGTTATTAATTTGAATACAAATACATGAAATAGCACTTGCACATGGTTGTGGAATTGTTTACTTGTTGTATTACTCTGTTGTCTCTAGGAACTTTATGCTGCATTACACCTTTCATTTATTATGACCTGGACAATTAAGGTGCAAATGCAATGAGCCTCTCCTGTGACATAGAGAGGCCTTCGGAAATTATAGAAAATTACGTGTTCTGGCTGCTGGCTTCGGAAATTCTCCTTCACCCCAGGGATTAGAGGGAAAAATAAGGAAAAAACAATTTACCCGTTTTTTGTGTTGCAGTCCTTTCTGTGTCATGGTAATTAGGCACACTGGAGTGCTGCAATAAGTAGTTCAAATATCTGTGTCACTCAAATGAAATATAAGCATTTTAATGCAAAATAATGCATTTCCGAGAAGTATCATCTAACCAAACTTAAAACATTATTAATCAGAAACACATACACACACATTAGAGGTACATTTTAACAGGTTATTAATCTGATTTGGATTCTAGACATTGGTGCAGAGGCCATGTTGTTATACATTTTAAAACATGCAAATGTTTTCACAGTAACAAAATACAGTCACAATGTTACAGTCAAAACTTTGTAAAGGTATTCCTGTACAGTTTACAGACTGTTGCCCTTTTCCCATTAAAATGATACATGGTAGATGTCATCCTTAATCCAGTTGATTGTCAAATATAATAATAAAGGGCTTAACACTATAATTAACACTTCCTTGTCATTTCTGTATGTACGATAAACAGCATAAAATTGACTTCTTTGTCAGTAATTTCTGCTTTAAATTGGAACTATTAGTTTATATTCAGAATCAAAGATTGCATACAAGAGGCTACTGATGAGAGACGCAATCATTTCAGTTTCCTAAGAGGTAGAACGTTCTGTTGATTTAAAACTCAGGAAAGACTGAGTAGTAATGAGAAGATTTCAACCTGTCAGAATCTCCTGGATACGTTTTTCCTGCATGGAAAGTAAATATTTCAGACTGAAATACCTCCCAGCATGACCTTTGAAATGACAAATTATGTGAATTATTTGAAGCAGCTTCTGACCTCTTGTCCTCCTGTTTGTTGTACAATGAAACAGAACAACTCAAAGTGCATTACTTTGGGAGACTGAACTACTCAGAAAAATGACTGCTTTGTTCTTTTTACTCAAACTCTTAAGTATGTTTCCATTTTGCTGACAAACTGCCTATTATGACCAATAAGGACCATCATCTTTCAGTTGAGGAAGGTGATAGTAGCGTTACTTTAAAGGCATATTCCTCAGTTTGGAAGGCACTGATAAGCAACTTACACAGTCTCACAATACTGATTTGGATGCGCTATCGATTGTGAATTAAAGTTAGTCATTATATCCTACATTCATTCAATGCATGTGTGTGTGCACGTGTGTAAACCTGAAAATAAGTAGTACACAGATATGAAATTAAAATAGAAAATTCTAAGACACATTTAATTTTAAACAATTGTCTCATCTTTCATTGCCTTTTTTGTGATGCACTGAGGGGTGAACCAAGTAGAGGACTCAATGCACGATCCGAGACAATAGGTAAGTTCAAAAGGGTGGTTTTATTGGAGACAGTCAAGGCTCGTTGCACGGTAGGCAGTCAGGAATACAACAGATCCAAAGAACGAAAAGCACAGTCGTAGAGGAGGACAGGAACAGGGTCATGTACGAGAGGGCTGAGAACACACAGAGCAAGATCTTGCTGGAACACTAGCTGCTGAGAACTGAGACAAACTGGTAATGAGAGGAAGACAGACACTGACCTAAATGCACACAAGTGGTAATGAGCAAGTGGCAACAGGTGGCTGATGAAAACC
>JAVQJF010011182.1:0-15942 GCA_036023855.1 Gadopsis marmoratus
CTGTGATGCTGGACGACTGGGTCAGAGCATCTCCAACACTCTTGTGGGGTGTTCTGGTCTGCAGGGGGCAGCACCTACCAGAAGTGGTCCAAGGAAGGAGAACCAGCTGAACCGGAGACAGGGTCATGGCTCACTGAAGTCTGGACAGTGTGGTCCGATTCAACAGAAGAGCTTCTGTAGCTCAAACTGCTGAAACGGTGATGCGCAGCTTGTTGCTATGGGGACGCTCAGGGTGTCTGTCTGGATGTTACAGCTAATCTAATGCACAGGTAAGGAAGATTTTACATTTTCAGCCACAAGGGTGCAGTGTTTTCCTTAAAGTGAAAGCTTGACTGTTATCCTGTAGAATTGATGTTTTTAAGTGAGTGAGCCAATATCTTTCAATTTTTTTTTATCCAATATCCGAAATTACACTTGAGAATATTGTAACTAAAATGGAGAATAAGATGCATTTAGCATAAGTCACATCTATTTCTACAGTGAAGTGTAACCTTAAAGAGCAGCTCTCATGTGACCACATAGGTAATCCCAATGTGCACGGGGCAGGTGCAGCCAATCGGATGCAAGGATTTACCCTTTAAAAGCAAAAGGCGCGTTCTCAGTGAGCAGTCAGTTTAAATAAGAAAGCAGCAGCTGAAACTTGTGAGCCATAGCTACCCCAAATCTGAGTGTGGGTATGTGGATGTTGATATCAGTGAGATAAAATTAGCTGACTCAAGTGAGGGACATTGGGGACATTTATCAGATGGTGAGTGGAAGTAAAATGTAAGGGTCTCATCAAAGCGGGCTACCCAGGAAAGCCCCCATCTTTATATACAGTAATGTGTTGCCTTTAAGTGGTACAGTTTGAGACCTGTGCGGCTGAACCCGGGCGATGATCAGCGTGCAGCTACCAATGAGTGAAAGACGCTTTCTCACTCGGACCACACTGGATATCGTGCACCTCTGCTAAGTGTTACTTCAGTGAGGGCCAGTTTGCGTACAAGCCTTTTCTGCTGGTGTGACTGTCCACAGCTTAACCGGACTGGTCTGTCGGGATGGTGAGAGGCTGTCACCATCGCTGTGGCGGCCGGAGGAAACATACATTAGCTTGTGCTGGCTAGCAAAGTCCTCCTAATGTGTGAAATTGCTCGTGTGGTTCAAAAACGCTCGCACATCTGTCTCATCGGGACAGTGGTGTTTTTTGCAAAGACTGACCTGCTGATTACAGGGTGCAGGTCACCATATATGGCATATTACAGATTAATACTTGCTCATACGTTGCAATACGCTCTAGCTTGATATATATTTAAGATGCAGAGAAGGAGAGACCTTTACCCTTAAAGCAGTGCTTTAAGGGTTTTGGTTTGTGACCCCATTGTGACCCCATTATGACCCCAGTGTACATTAATTGTGAGCAATTCAACCAAATAGTGATTTCTCTGTGACTGTGGCTTATTATTATTTTTTCACTCATCACAAGAAAATAGTTTCTGGACACCTAAAAAAAGTTAGGTCCAATATCCTCCTTTTAACAGGCAGAAACCTCGAGCAGAACCAGTTTTACTTCAGTTGTTCTTGCACTGTAAAATAACTAAGTGCAGTTTGGTTTGAAGCATCTGCACTACATTACCATGCAGCAACAACAGTGTATTCGCGCTGATGGACTATTTACTAGCACGAGCAAGTCTCATATTTCAGCAAGTTGTTAAGTGTACACCAATAACACGAACATCTAAAACACTGTGGTTTCTGCAGGTTTCAGGTCAGTTTTCTTATGTAAAGCTTCAGGTTGTGCTTGGGTTGGTTTTTGTATTCAATTGTAATTTCTTAAGAAATGTGTCCTTCCCTTTTGTCTGGCTATGCCAACCGTGTGCATCCCTGTGTGCATGTATAGTCTGCAATACCCAGAGGGAAAAGGAAACAGTCAACAGTGGATGAAGTAATGAAAAATAAAGATTCAGGCCAGTTTTGGAACTCACACTCACAGACCAGTCATATGCAGTCAGGCTGGGTCTCTGGTATGAGTTGGGGTGGAAAATATCTTCAAATTTGATCTTGTGGCAGACATCGTAACAGCGGGATTCATCGGAATTTGCCAGAACTGTATCTGAAGATAGAGAATCTGTATCTGAGAAGAAGATACCAGTGAAGACCAGAGCATCTAAGTTTCACAGCAAACCTACATCTAAGAACAAGTTTGCTGTTTGCTCCCAGAAATGTCATCAGGGTTCTGAAGCTCTGCTGCCAAAAGACAGCAACTGCAAGGCTCCCGATTGGGGAGTTAGATTAGTAGCCAGCAGTTCCATGAACTGCAGGGGCGGTGAAGCCAGAGGCCTGATGGGATGGCGAATGGGTGGGGCGGCTGTATGACTGTGCAGGGGTTGAGGGCACAGAGGAGGCAGAGCTCAGCTGAGAGCAATGTCTCACCAAGGTACCAGAATTTCTTCATTAACGAAGGCACACAGACATCAGAGGGACGGGGTTGGACGAGGGGGCAGTCTGCAAACACACCTCCCCGCCGCTGCGCTGACTCGATGTTCCAGACTTGACGACTTGTTTTTTGGCAGCGGCCCCCTCGTAAATCACCCGCAAGGCCTTGCACAATGTGACTCACCGGCGTAATCGTGGCGTTTGCAGAGGCCGCATCCGTCTTCTTCTATAACGCTGCTCGGTGGCTTATTCCTGGAAGTGGAGGCGGGATACGTGAGGGGACACCAGGACAGAGGTGGGACAGGAGGCTGGCGTCTTCTTCACATGTCAGATTTAGATTTTCACTGTGCAGGAAGGAGTCCTAAAACCCGGAAATGAGTTTGCATTTTTGCACACTCCCGGTTCCCTCGTCTCAAAGTCAGCACTACATTATTACATGAGCTGGGATCGAACCACCAACCCTGGGGTTAATGGACGACCACACTATCCTCTCAGTCACAGCCGCCCCACAGTAAACACCCCACTCGTGAATTTGGGAGCTTTTACGAACACATAAACTCATCTACTCACGCGTCCGCCTTCACAGCCTCGTTGTGTTTGCACAACTTGTTTGCCACAGAGCTTTTTTTCTGCAATAATCCAAAATCCAAAATCCTACTGGCTTTGTAATCGAGGGAACCAGGGCGATGCAAACTTCCTGGTTAGCCTACAAAAATATGTCACCGCTGCAGCAAACACACGTCTAACTACAGCCCCTGTCTGTATCTCCATTCTTTTTCACAACTGATGTACTTTTAGTTTATATATCTAATAAACTTATATTCTGCGTGTGTTTGACCCTGCGTGACACTTCTGTCACAACTCAAACTAATAATAACTACAGTCACAATAAGCCAACATCTGTTGTTTAGAGTGCTCCGGCCTCCACACCCGGGTGCTGGGCACACTCTGTAAAGCGTATTTGGAACACACACTTCCAGGGGTGGAGAGGAGGCCGGTGTGCAAAGTCAAACTCCCAATTGTCAATTAGCGAAGGCCAACACAGGCTGCAGGCTGTGGCGTACAGAGCAGATCAGCCACCTTCCAGGACAAAGGCTTCAGTCAGCTCCGTGTCCTCAGATCAGGGACGGCTCGGGGCCCAGCAGGACCTGGTTATCGCTCCAGACTGAGCAAAGACCATCAGCAAACATCCTCCCCTCTTAAGTCTGGGCAACTACACACACACACACGCACACACACTGAGGATGTGTGTGTGATTTGCAGTTTATTGAACATAATCAGCCGTGCAACTTTCAAACTCTAATTTTATAAATAATAGCTAAAGGAAAAGACTGTACTCACTATTGTATATCTGGTGGCGGGTGTAGACACACCCAGGCTACATGCTAGATGCGACGCTGACTCAAGTGACGTCACTCGAGGACATTTATCAGACTACACGCAGCCACTACAGGCAACATCTGGAAACAGAGTTTGATATTGAAATTGGTAGAGTTCCCCCTTTTAAGTGCCAAGACTGAGCACACCTCCTGTTCTGAGTATCGTCACCTTTTTTAGAAAATGCTAGTAGCATGTAGCGTGGCTCATGTCAGTCGGTCGTTCCACCACTAAAACGTCCCAAATACTGTTTGATGTGTTGCAATGAAACTTGATACAGACATTTGTGTGCCCATTTTATCAGGATGAATTGTAATAACTTTGCGCCGCCATCAGGTCAAAAAGTAAAAATCTTTCCACTACTTCCTTACTTTTTGACTAAATAGTTGCCATTCTAATGACAATCCCATCTGGCTGTGTTAGCTGTGCATGCTAACACACTGAACTAAGATGATGAACATGGTAAACATTATAGCATGTTGGCATCGTCACTGGCTAATGTTAGCATTTAGCTCAAAGCACCACTGTGCACAGCTTCACAGTGCTCAGGATCAGACCACTGTGAAATTGAATGCAGCTTTAAAGATCACGGTGTAATTCAGTGATTATTAACAATTGAAAGGCAGGTGTGGAAACATACATTTAGCCAAATTCTGTACTTTGATTACATTTATTAGTCATATGAGTATTTCATTTTCATCCTATTTTACATCACTACAATTCAGAGGCAAAATTAAGTTACTTTGCTGATTAAGATTTGACATGCAAACCAAATGATTGATAGCTAAAATATGGTACTATTTTATACATTAAATTAGCCGTAATGGCGTCCACCCTGACTAACTACAACATTAAAATGCTGCTAAACATCAATGCACCTGTAATAGTAATAAAAAAGTATAATTAGTGCTTGATACTTTAGTACATTTTGTTCTATAATGTGAGAAAATGATCTGCATACCGCTGCTAAAAAAGGACTTTTTGGCGTACCGTATCTCGTTAATACTGTGGTGATGGCAAGTACCTTAAGAAAAAAATGTTAATTTTCTCATCTGAATGAACATTCATAAAGTGGTGTGTCACAGAAGTCCACATGCCGTTTGACAGATCAAACAAAGACTTCCACAGTACTTTGTTCAAGCTAACAGAGGTGGATTCCTACATTTGGAGAGGCCGTGACGTGGAGGTTTTCAGAGACGTCGGTGCTTCATGAGGGGACCTTTGCTCCGCTGTGATCGGCCCCAGCAGCTGCAGGTCACGTTGCTGCTTCATTACTGTTTGCCTGTGGCCCCGTGACCCCCCAGCCTTCATTTGCACCTCGGTGAGGACCACTCCATCACTGCTCAGGGGCCGAAACCTCCGCGGGCCTGACGCACACATCACACCACTGACATCATGAGTGCACAGCCGAGCCACTGGCCTCAGGTGTGAGCCGCATCAACCACAAAAATCTGCTTTAGTTTTTTTGTTTTAACTCCTGTCAGCTCAGCGTTGTACTGAAAATTTGACTCTTTATTCTTATTTTATTTCATGTGCTTTTAGGATATGCTTGCCTTATGTAATACCAAATACATTTATTTATTACATGGTGTTTTTAAATGATCATTTTGATTTGATTTTATATCTGCTATGTGTTTTTTAAATACCTGAGATTTGTCTGTATATTTTAATGAATATAAGCAGTTGCCATTATTAAATACATTATAAACAGTTACTTTTTATGTATCATTTTAAAACCTTCTCTATGTGACTGTTTACTTGAAAGATCCCTTCTTTATCTAACGTATGCACAGCATTCAGCTCTATTCATATTAATACATGGAATGAATTCATGCCATACACATTATTATTATTATTAGTATTATAACAAGGTGGTTAAAGTCGTGTTGTGCTAATAAAAAGGTTGGTAAAGTGAGCTGAGTTTGGTTTGCGTGCACTATGTTCCTGCTAGTAATGCAAAGCTGGCTTTGGAGCAGTATGTTGGAGCAGGTGTTAGCATGTTGGGTCCGCATTCACTGCCGGTTGACTGTCCTCACATGCAGACCTGAATGTGTTAGCCGTACGTCGCACCATGACGCAGATTGTAACAAACGGGTGCCAGTGGTGGAAAAGCACCCCGATAGATTTCTTAAACTGGACACTTCTCCATCGCTTCGTCATTTCAATTGCACGCCAGAGAAGCCGCATTCACTTAGCGTAGCCGTGCGGACGCCGTTATTTAAAGAAAGCTCATATTACAGGGTGCACGTTTGGTGCACGAGGAAAACGTGAGTTACACCACGAGGCCTAACCCTCGGCTTCAAAATTAATATTAAAAAAATCAATATTTTAAGTTGCCTGCTGCATGACCCTTCGTGTTTTTCGTGTTGATTGAACCACAGTAGCCCTGGTTTGCCCTTTGACCGTACAGATTATAGGACTTTGATGTTAATATATATGTTTTTTTTTATGCTTTTATCTTATTCTCTGTGTATTGAAGACTTTGCTTCAGGAAAAATCACACTTATTATAGTGCGTAAAGCCAAGAAACGATACATTCCTGCAGTTACAGTCATGCTATAAGGCAGTGCGTGCACACCAAACAGACAAAACCAAACCCAGTTTTGAGAAGACAAACATTTTTAATTTATTATTAAATGACATAAATAAAACTTAAAGTGAGTTCAAATACAAATAGTTATGTACACGTGTTTTCTGGGGGCAGCGGGGGGGGTTGGGGGTGCTTTTGTGTCTCGCAGTCCGATTATTACAATCAGCAAAGACACATTTACCTGGAAAACCACTGGATGTTAATTTATTCTATTTACACACATGTACACATTTATGTTAGCAGAACCATTTCATCTCATATATTTAAGAATAAAAACAAAAATCAAGGATTGCTCAGTTGAGTTTGGCTGTGTGGAGCTAAAGGAGTCTAAAGAAAAGGTGTAATAAACATGTTATA
This sequence comes from Gadopsis marmoratus, assembly GCA_036023855.1. Lineage (NCBI taxonomy): Eukaryota > Metazoa > Chordata > Actinopteri > Centrarchiformes > Percichthyidae > Gadopsis > Gadopsis marmoratus. The sequence goes on from JAVQJF010011182.1 coordinate 6,737, forward strand.
AATGTGTAATAAGCATGTTGGGAAATGACTTAAGAGCAAAGGAGTTCTGACCATGCAGCTATGCTATGGCTGTGTGATGGTGTCCAACGTGGAAGGGGATGATTGTCTCTGCACACCAACTTTTTCAGCTTAACTTCACACCTGTTTTTTAAAATTAGAGGCTCTGGAATGGATCATCTAAGCTTTTTCAGCCGAAAGCCGAAAGGGGTCCTTGCAGGTCTTGCAACATTTCCACAACTTCTCCAGGACCTTTAATTCATGTCTTTAGTCCTGAAGGCCTCCAGCCCTTCAGAGGCGTTGGAGGTTTCAGCTGCTGTTCAGTAGCTCTGAGCCACAGGGGCCCAGGATGCGGTCAGCCTGGCGATGGAGCTCTCGAACTGGGCTTCCCCGACCCCGACCTCGCTCAGGCCAGGGTCGTACATGGAGGAGGGAGAGGAGACGGGCAGTGAGGAGGTCAGGCCCGTGTAGGAGGAGCCCCTCAGGAACTGGGAGGTCAGGCCTCCGGGTATGGAGCCTGAGGGCGAGCCTGAAGGGGTGAGGGTGGTGCCAGCTACCGACCACAGGCTGGGGTACTGACTGTGGAAGAGAGGGACAGGAGGGTATTATTTTGGTGGTACTCGACAAAGCCTACTCAAAAACTGAGCATTCAAAGATGGCGACATCATGGATCATTGGGTCATCAAAGCCATGAACCCATGTAATGCTCCCACTTTTCCTCCGTCTCTCAGCTGACAGGTGGTGTAGGAGGGGGGCCACCATCACTGACACTGAATCACATGAACTACTAAAGATAAATCTACAAAAATCGAAGGTGAGGAAGTTGATGCTTTAATGAAAACATTCTGCACCCTCATGAATGCAAATGTTTTGTGCTGGTCGACCTGTATATAGTTGAAGCGGCTTACCTGGAGTTAGATGTGGAGTTGGTGGTGTGGGACAGGGTGCCCATGCCGGTGGAGTTGGGGATCTGAAGAGCAGACCAGCTGTCATGAGTGGGCAGAGTCCCTGAAGTGTTGTCCATGTAGTTATCTGAAAGTGAGGTTCAGACCGCAAGTTAATGCCAATGATCCCTGACACGATACGTATGGTATATAAATGTCTGGGTGGGGTCTTACTTGTGCCGGAGGTGCGGTGGGGGTAGTGGCTGGGGTACGGGGCCGCTCTGTGGCTCCTAAGGCTGGAGTAGCGCTCGCAGTAGGAGCCAGAGGAGTGGCCCGCCGTGCTGCTGAACTGAGGAGGGCTGCTGCTGCTGGGGCAGATGGAGCTCTGGCTGGGGAGGAACCAACCTCCAACTGTGGAATTACATATAACAAGTCATGTAACACAAATCACACATCTGCGTATGAAGACAACATGAAGCCGATTCAGGAACACAAGCGCCCAGAAGATCTTTATTGTGATTTGTGCAGATAAATGAAACCCACGCTGAGAGTAGCCGGACTGTTGGCTGTCTGCACTGTGATCGGGGACATCTTTGTGGTCGCTCCTGCCATTGAGAGTCACAAGATTAGACGCTGTGCTGTCGGCGCACTATGTCAACTTGATTTGTTTGAGGGATCATTGGAGGTTATGAGGCCGTACCTTTCTTTGGCATCCAAGAAGGCTTTGGCGAAGGGGTTGTGCTTTATCTTCAGAGCAGTGATCTGTGGAGGAGGACACACTGTTTAACTCAAGTCGGCATTAATAAGGTCTCTGGTCTAATGCTCCACACACAACTGACCTCTTCATTCTGGTAGGCAGTGACCGCGATGAACTGGGTTTCGGGGAAAGACTGGCTGCTGATCATCTTCTGGATGCCTCCGACCTTCACGATGTGTATCCTCGGCTCGTATTTGTGCAGAGAATTCAGCATGATCTGTGGGAAGACGCCAAATAATGTTACTGTTTATCATCACGGTGAACAGCAGGACCCAGTCGGCTACAGCAGTAAAGTGACATCAGTCCTGGAGGTTAGTGTCTTTCTGCTGATGCTCCTGATACATTTCATATTTCAGTGGCGTTTTGATGTTAAACGTGTTTATTGCTGTCAGAAGTGTCAAAACGTCTCCCCCCACTTAGTTTTCGGCCCGATGTGAGGATGATCATCATGGCGTGTGTCCTCACCTGCCCGCCGCCGTTCAGTTTGTTGGACAGCTTCACTTTGCTGAAGGAGACCGGCGCCTTCATCCAGTGCGCCCCGAAGTTGGGGGAGTCCGGGTGGATGTAGACGCAGCTGGGGCTCTGCGGCTCCGGCTTCCCGCCGGGGACCCACTCCCCGTTCACGTATTTCCACCGGTTGTTGTCCGCGGCCACGAAGTCCAGCAGCACCGAGTACATGGCGTTCGGGTCCAGGCCGCTGACGCTGGCCCTGAGCACCGGGAACATCCTCCTGGAAGACAACAGCGACGCACCTGTAACAACCCGCTTAACGCGCTCGTGAGGGCAGACTGTTGTTTTTAGCACATCTTTAAATTTGGGCTCGACCAGCTTTTTTTTTTATAAACCTGCCGGGAGCAGAAGCAGAAGCCTGCTTCACACCTTCAGCACCGTTTTTACACTGCGGCCTGTTCTGGACCTGTTGCGCAAAAGGTCACCTTGAAGCTGCGGCTTCACCGGTCCGTCCTACCTTCCAGTCTTCGTGACAATCATCTCGTTGGTTAACTCTTTGAACTTGGTCCACAGGTCCGCATCGTCCAGCGTCAGTTTGATGTCCCTCTCGGACGCGTCTCCCTTCTCGCTGCCCTTCTGGAACTCGCTCTCCACGGCGCTGAGGAGATGCTCCAGGCGCTGGTCGGGGCTGGAGGAAGTCATAGTCCCAAGCTGCGTAGACGGGCCTAAATCCACCGGTTCTGGCAGAGGGAGAGGAGGCCCGAGGGATACTGCGTCCTGCATCCTGAGGCCTCGTCATTTAACGGCCCCCAGGGACCTCATGGAGAGGCGGGGCGTGGTTTCTGCGGGTTCAGCGTCTCCAGGCGCCGCCCCCACACCAGGCTGCACTACAATAACAGGTCCAGCTATTATTTGGGAATTTAGAAAGTCATCTTTCACCGTCTTGGCTGAAAGGAGTTTTCCTCAGCAACTCTGCTCAAAATAACAACCTAACTTTTCCAAAGCCTTTGCAGACGCTGGAAGGAAGAATGACTTTGCTTCTGCTCGAAGGCTGTTGAGTGAAGTGAAGTTTGGCATTTTATAGTTTGATTGCAGCACATTCAGACAAAGGAAGGGAAGACAGCCTTTGAACTCGGCTGTACATTTGCAAATAGTGCTAATCTTTTGTTGTCTCAAATCCACGTGGCAGAGCGCTTGCTGACGGAGTCTGGGCCATCAGGGCGGACTGTGTTCCTGTTGGAGGCCCAGAGTGAGGCCTGCATTTGCATAATGGAACTGCATGACTCCCAGGCTGATATGAAACGTTTCAGCCAGCTGGAGGCAGAGCAGAGCAGAGCGGCTGCATCTCAGGTGGAAACGTTGTGCTGTCGCCAGCATTTTGAGCGACTTCTGTCAGTATTTGCATCTTGTGCTACTTTATAGAAATATTGTACTTTTACACTGAAACTGTGAGAGAACCAAGTGAAGTTTAACAGTCTGCATCTAAATGAACATATATGCATAACCAGAAAGAGATAAATGCATGAGAATGATAGAAATAACTACATTTATTTGACAATTTATTCACATATATATATATATATATATATATATATATATATATATATATATATATGACAGTCTTAAGCCTGAGGAGATCAGGCTGCAGAGTCAGTGACCTCTTTTAAATCACTTCTTAAAACACATTTTTATAGACTTGCTTTCAGGTGATGTCACCTTTATATCGTTTTCATATTTTCTCTAAATTGTCATTTTAACACTTTTATTTATTTACTTACTTTTCTTTATTTTCAACTTCCTTTTGTTTGCTTTTTAGCTTTCACTGCTTCTGTGTCGTTGTCTCCGTTGTCTCCTGTCTCTGCTTGTCTGTTCAAGCACTTTGTAAACTTTGTTTATAAAGGTGCTATATAAATAAAGTTATTATTATTAAGCCTACTCTTAAATGTCTGTCTTCTTTTATAACACAACAAAAATATATACAAACACAAAACGTGCATATTACAAATGAACAAACAAATTCTAAATGATACATTGCTACTGGTGTAACTATCCAACTCTATATAAAGTAGTTAGATAAAGTAGTACATAGTAATAAAACACTGTAAGGAGTCATTTTGATTTTTTCTGTTGCTCTCACTTCTATATATGTAAAATCTTTACATAGTGATGCTGCTACAGTTTGTTCAGTAAGAGGTGTGAGAACCTGGAAACGAATGCTTAAATTCAACTTTGAGTTACACTTCTTCACATTTTCTGCTACTTTTTTCACAGTTAAATGTTGTTACGCCACAGTTTTCAACTGGCAGCTACAGCTGCTAGTTGTTTTTCAGATCATCACTTTATGAACAAACACGATGACGATTTCAGAAAACCCGATGTTACTGTTGAGCAGTTAAATGCTGCTTACACATTATAGTAATAGTAGTACTATAGTATCATATCAGTATAATAAATATACTTACCAAAACGTCACCTTTTTTGAGCACTCTATAAGAAGTCATGCTGACTTGAAGGTAAAGGGTAGTGACACCAAATATTGATTTGATTTAGATTTGATTTGATCACTTATCATTTTGTTAAATGATGAAACTAAACTATAACACTTCCATTTTTGAAAGCATTCTTAGTTTACAGCATTTTTTCACACCTGCCTAAAACCTTTGCACAGTGCTGTGTGTCTACTGTAAAACCCGACGACTTACTTCAACTCAAACTGTTTGATTGATAAGTTTATTAATGCAAACATGTCAAATGATTTGATTTAAGTACAACTACCTCCAACATGTATTGTTAAGGTAACTTGGGTGAAAACATTGATGGCTTACTTGTTGCTACTCACTTCATTTGAGGAAAGCGAATGTCTTACACCTTTTAAGTTGAATTAACACGATATAAAACACAGATATCTGCCACAACTGAAAACATGACAGAATACATAACATTTCTATGTTCAAAGCTCTCAAGAAAGTTCACTTAAACACCAACATCAATGTTGAGACAATGTTCAGTAGATTCAGCTTTGAAATGAAACATCTGTTCAACAGGAAACACAGAATCTAACGCTGATGACATTTTACTGACCAGCTTCCTTTGTAAATATTTTGGACACTGATGACAGAGACCACAAATCATAATCCTCAAAAAGGTTTAAAGGGTAATTTCAGTATTTTGAAACCTGGGCCCTATTTTTATATATTTTGGGGTCTAAATTTGGGGTCAGCCGGCAGGCAGCTAACTGCAGCCATCAATGCACAGCCACTAAAAGTGCTTATTTTGGCCACTGACAAGCTCAGATTGTTATTTGAAGTTTTTGACAACAGTCTAGAAAGGATCCCTGCACAGACAGACCTTTTGTTCCACCGTCATCTTCCTGCAGCAGCTCACCTGAGCGAGACCTCAGTTTCTGGCTAAACAAAAAGGATCTTACTGTTTAAAAAGGTCCATCTCTGCAGGCATCCTAAGGGTTATGTTGCAGTCATTGCAGCCCATTTCTTCCAAAACCTTTTATACCTATTAGTCATTTCCACCCCAAAATGTGTAAAAATAGGGCCCAGTTTATAAATACCAGAATGACCCTTTCAGCCCAATTTGTCTTTATAATTTACTTAGAAAACAACACACAAAAAACTACTTCACAATACAATAAAAAGAACAATGCAGATACGCAAAATTGATTAAATAATTGATCTATAAATATGGAAAAAAAGAATACAAAGCCAGCTGGCAGGTTTTGAAGGCCTCTGATGAGTCGTCCTTTACGTACAGCGGCAGGCGTCCGGGGCTGCTGTTCCAGCTGCACCGATGTCGTTCTTGTCCTGTTGCACAAAGAGCAGGTTTGCATAGCAGCAGATGTTCCCATTCATCATCAGTGCAACGCATTAAAACCTTCTCACTAAATCTTCCAGTCTTCCTCTTCTTGTAGAGCTTCAGCAGCTGAGGTGCATATTTGCCGAGTGAATCCTGTGGAGTTCACTGTAGAGCTGCATGGAAAACAAAAGCACAAGTTATAAAGATGAACTGGCATCATTCATTGTCACAACTCAGAATGCTTTACTCGTTATTCTCTACATGACACTACACACAGCACTTCCTCTCTTCCCTTCACAATAAAAGCACCAAACTCTACAGTATAACCTCTGAGCCGGAACTTCCGTCCAATCGACACCCCCATAACAGACCACTCAACAAAAAGCAGCTTACACAGAGTTAATATTACAACCTTTAATCAGCAGCCGTAACGTTATACTCGACAACAGTTTAACTACGACTTAACTTTTTTCTGAGCCACTAAAGCAGGAATTGTTCCTGAAAGCTAACGCTAATGTTAGCACGAGTTAGCAAGTTTCAGCGGCTGCACGATGTGCTTGTACAATTCAAAGACGTCATAAAGTAATAGAACAACGTTACTTGTGTGGGAGAAAAAACATATGTTGCTGGGTCAATAAATTCTTTCAGCAACAACACACAGCAGAGCAGGAGGTCCTCCCGAAGTTCTCCGTCTGACGCTGAGTTCAAACCGGTCGGGACCGGCGGCCACGTTCTCATGTTCAAAAGTTCCGAGTTTGCAAAGAGAACGAGTTGAAGTGGCAGGTTCGCTGTTCAAATTCTGGTCTGAATGCAATAAACTACGTTGCCCAAAGTTGAAGTATATTTTTTCCTCGGTTTATCGTTTGAAACATTTCGTGAAAAATGTCCACGGTGATGTCATCATCATATGTCTGGTTTGTCCTACCAATGGTCCGAAACCCAAAATAATTATTAGACAAGAAAAAGCAACTCATTCTCACATTGTAGAAGATGTAGAAGATGGAAACATACATGATTTTAAGTTTTACTTGCAAATGTACTTACATGATTAATCAGTTATCAAAATAACTTTGCAGATTCATTTAATGTCCTTTGACTTGCTATTGTTCTAATAAGTTGTTAACAACACTTGATTGTTTATATAACTAACATCAAATCTTTACACGTTGGGTAATCACTAAAGATTATTTGGATGTATTGTTTGAGTTACTTGGGCACAATAATCACAACCCATATTCAGCATTATAGTAGTCCATGGTCAGCAGAACTAACTCTAATGCTACAAAGTCAACTTGAATAAAATGAGTCAATTGAACACACTGGAATTATGTCCCCAATACTTAAACTGCTCCAAAAAGTATTATTACTTCAAGAATTGATTTTTGAGTTAGGTTCAATGAATGGGAATGAGTGACTCCAATTTTTTTGTAGGATTAAGTTATGTTAACTTACTTATTTTATTAAGATATACTGTTAGGTTTACAGTGCATATATTGCATATAATTCCTTTTTTATATTTATATATGCTCCTAAGCGGATTGTATTGCTACCAAACTGTCGTGTCTGTCAGTCTGTCAGCTACCGAGCCGTCACCTGACCGACAGTATTGATTATCATGCTTCCATCGGCCCCGTTGATCCTGAGGAAGGTTTTTCATGTTTCAGATCTGAGCCTTGTGGTTTTGTTCTCGTCCACTCTGATGTACTTGGAATTGAGTTGAGGGCTCTGGAGCGCGACTCCACTTTACTGCAGCACTTCCTCCAGTTCCACAGAGGCCATAAATGTAAAGGGGCTCTCTCACACCTTTCCATCTCGTATCATTCAGCAGCCTCTTCCTCCCCCATGTCTGTGTTGTTTGTTTTATTTCATTTTGGAGACAGAGAGTGTTAGAATAGCGGCTGCATACAGGACATAACCCCCGCAGACCTGCAGCCTGTAGGCTCTGCTAACTGACACACAGGAAGCTGCGGCCTCATAGCTGCAGATTAAGACTGAATCCTGCAGCCGGGCCTGTTGAATAAATCAGGCATGAGTCGTCCGTGCTGCCCAACAAAGACGCAGAGCTGTAACTCCTGAAACAGCGAAGACGGGAATAAAGCTTTTATACGTTTTTACGCTGGCCGACAAACTGTGTAACATAAAGTGCATTTTAAGGCAACCGAAATGCACCATTCATTCATTCATTCATTCATTAACCAGACTGCTTGTCCCGAAGGGTCGCAGGGGGGGCTGGAGCCAATCCCAGCTAACATTGGGCGAGAGGCAGGGAAACACCCTGGACTGGTCGCCAGTCAATCGCAGGGCGCGAAATGCACCAAATCACATGAATTCCTAGAGAATTCAACAGTAACAGTCACCCTGCTAAGCTAGGCTAGTTATCTTTACCTTCTGCCACGTTAGTGATGCGGGACAACCAGCAGAATTACTAAAATCAAATTTGATATTTTTCACTGACAAAAGGAGCTCAGGAACAAAACGCGCTGAGGTTTAACTCCTCAGCTAGCTTTCACTTGAGCTGCCCGTCTGTGGCAGAACTGTGTTTTCTACAAGTTGTTTTCACTGAAATGATACATTTCTATGGCGTAATAGTTTTTATATAGTGAAACAGATCGAAAAGTCAGATTGTGGTTTGACCCAATATGTAAGGCCCTGCGTTCTGGCTTGTGTAGGGTGGAGACGCTGCAGCAGCAAGACTCCCAAACTCTTAAAAGTGCAAAACATCCTCAGGCCAAGTCCAAACTGAGGTAGCCTGTCGATCCCACACGGTGAGCGAATGTCTTCCCACAGCTTCTCCTGCCGCCTCGGCGAGCTGAGGGTTAACCGACGCAGGCCCTTGGCTCTGGCGTCGGCACACACTCACCTGGGTGAGAAATATTGCAGAGGCCTGGTGCTTCACAAAGGGACAGTTATAACGATGCATATTTTCCGCCGGCCTAAATGAGTCAACACAGGGAGGCGGACGAGTCAGTCCTGGGAAGCGAAAACACACTCAACACACACACACACAGTCATTTTTTCATGAATTATGACAAGTTATTTACTGGAAAAAACCAACACAGTAACACAAGCTCCAATGTTGCTGATGAGCACATTTTGTAATGTTGTGTGTTGGTTTTTCTTCTAAACACAAATATGTGGATTATACACTCAGCGGCCACTTCATTAGGTTCACCTGTTCAACTGCTCATTAACGCAAATATCTAATCAGCCAATCACATGGCAGCAACTCAATGCATTTAGGCATGTAGACGTGGTCAGGACGACCTGCTGAAGGTCAAACAGCATCAGAACGGGGAAGAAATGTGATTTAA
>JAVQJF010011183.1:0-25416 GCA_036023855.1 Gadopsis marmoratus
GACACAGGGAAAGACAGACACACACACATAGACTGACACAGAGAGACAAACACGGACAGATATACACCCATCGATAGACACAGACAGACAGACACAGAGACAGAAAACACAAACAGACACACATGCAATGAGAGAGACACAGATAGAAATCAATATTCTTTGTAAACAATTAGTACATATATTCTCACACAGTCTTAGTTTGGATTTGGGATGTTTGTTTACTGTAAAGTTGCTTTGACGAAGGCAAAGCTGATCCAGTATAGGGAATAAACTCGGTGGCCACAGGCGGCTGCCTACATGGAGTATTTGGTGGCCACGGTTTATGTTGAACCCTGTAAAGATAAATGACACTAAACCCTGAGCTTCATCAACTGGTGGTGTGTTCAGGTGCAGCACAAACTGTTTTTGAGAGCAACATGTTTCAGCAGAGCATCCAGAATCTGCTGTAAATGACAGGAAGTGTTCGCTTCGATCACGTTTCACTCTGATGTCGTCTCTGCAGTTTCATCTTGGGCTCGTACGACAAAGACGACGGTCCTCAGCTCTACATGGTCGACCCGTCTGGCATCTCATACGTGAGACACACACACACACTCTTTATGTCAGCAGGTTCACAGATTAAACATACACCATATACTCATATTTATTACTATTCTTTTATCCTTTTAAATTCAGGATAAACCCGTGAAATTCAGTTTCAGTCTCTCTTGTGGGTCAGATTGTCAATGTGATGTGTTCGGCCTCAGACACACGAGTCCCCGTCAGACCAGTAAGCAGACTGTGTTTGTGTGTGCAGGGGTACTGGGGTTGTGCCATTGGAAAAGCAAAACAAGCCGCCAAGACAGAGATCGAGAAACTGCAGGTGAGTCTGGATCTAAACTTGAATCTTCCCCTGGTCAATACACGATCCTCAGTAGCTGAGACGTGGTTTTCACTGCGCTATTGATTCACGCAGGAAATAATGGTCAGGTTAATCGATACTGAAACGAGCTGAGTGGGTCTGAAAGTAGACCAGGGTCCTGCTGTAACTCTGTGTTTCTGTCAGATGAAGGAGATGACGTGCAGGGAGCTGGTCAAAGAGGTCGCCAAGATGTGAGTCCCCCTCCTCCAAACATAACAGGTCACAGCAGTTCACCAAAATAAAAGCCCAGAGTTTGTCACTGCTGCGTCTCTGACCAACATTTGATTTCCCAGAATCTACATCGTTCATGACGAGGTGAAGGACAAAGCCTTTGAGCTGGAGCTCAGCTGGGTGGGAGAAGGTAAGAACCAATCAGTGCTCTGCTTTTCTTTTACTACCTCTCAGCCTGATGTGATGAGCACAGAAACAAACCAACTACACACACACACGCTGTAAAAAGGATCAACGCTGAACACAGAAATCAATCAATGAAGGTCCTCGGTCTGATCGAACTGATCGATGATGTGGTCAGCAGGGACGGATGATGAAAGTCAAAGGTTTCGCTCACTGGCTGAACTCCTGTGATGTCACTTCCTCTTGGCTGTCTGACCAATCCCTGAGCTTGCAGTTTAAATGAAGAAAAAACTGAAAAGGTTCAAGTGAAATAAGTTTATTAGTAAAACATTTCAGTCAGAAACCTTCAGGCTTTACTGAGCACCAAGTGGACCACGCTGTCTGTCCCGCTGTGCAGACTGCAGGTGGATTCATATGAAGGTATTATTGGTGCAAAGCACCTGTGACAGTGAAATTTGTAGTTGTAGACAAGTCACATGTGTATCAGTAAATTTGAAGTCGCAGAGAAAAATGCTTTTCAAAGTAAGAAACTTGTAGAATTATTTTTCTCCCCCACAAACAACACAGCAGTTACACCTCCTCAAAGTCTTCATTGCAGGAGCACAAATCCTGCGCTACCAATCACAAATTAATGTGACTTCAAATTTATTGATACACATGTGACTGTTGTCTATGACTACAGATTCCACCAACCAATAATACCTTCATAGATTCACCTGCAGGTTTCATCTGTTTAATCTGTGCAAACACTTGACACAGAACATCAGTGGGTTCAACATGAACAGGTAAACTGTTAGACACGACCAGGAAACGCTCCTCCGCCTCCGGCTGAGGCTTGTGTTGCCATGGCGACGCCTGAATCTCCTCCTGTCTGTCTCCTCCCTCAGTCACAAACGGACGACACGTGCTGGTACCAAAAGACGTCCGAGAGGAAGCAGAGAAATATGCCAAGGTGAACACACACACACACACACACACACACACACACACACACACACACACACACACACACACAGAGCTTCAGTCAGCTGATGGTCATGTTTGTGTGTTGCAGGACTCTCTGGAGGAGGAGGATGACTCTGATGAAGACAACATGTAACCTGCTGACGGAGCTCTCGCACCAGATTCTTTTTTTTTTTTTTATGTTTTATAGTTGATGAACTTCATGTTGGTGGTTTTGCTTTGAAAATAAAAGTTTGAAGAAGCAGTTTGTCCTCCTGAATATAAACACACGATGCCGAGTTAGAAGAGATGACAGATTATACACCATATCTATGGAAACGCATCGGTTTTGCTGCACTAACGCAACATCCGGATCCAGATCACACCAGACGACAGCTGTCGACTGATCTCTGCTCTGGTGTAGAAATAACCTCCACATTTCCAGACCGGAAGAAGACACATATGGCTCTGTCGTCACTCTTCCGGTTACGTAAAGGCGCCGAAGTGCCCGCCCCCTCCGGCTCTTCCCAAACAGCCACCGTCTTCAGCTAAAAGTCACGTTTGTTGCTAAAATGTGTGTCTGTCTTCAGCTGAGCTCAGCTGCTGACAGTTTGTCGTGGATCCTGGTTCAACACGGCCCCTGGTGGATCTCCAAACTCGGTTCTAAATGTTTACAGCGGCGCCTCTGAACCTGCTACAAACCCTGATTACACTTCTGTGCACAGTTTGACCACCTTTCCCGGCTCCTTCGGTCCAGGACCCCTCCGGGACCTGGTCTCTGAGCAGATGCTGTGTGTTCTGCCACACGCGGACTCTGAGGGCTGTTGACCGGAGCGGATCTAGAACTGGGCTTCGCTGTCGGACAGACCAGGAAGTCCGCTCAGCCAATAGCGACGCGCCGCCGCTGGGCTCAAACCGCGCGGGGCCAATAAGAATCTCCAGTGGCGGGTTTTTGTGTTGAACTTCTCTCTGATTGGACGGTGATCCAGCAGATGCCGTCATTTCCCTCGTGGCGCCGCGTTCGTATCGACCAATAGTGACGCCAGAAGAGGCACGTCCTATGAGAATCGAGGAATCGCTCGACCAATCAGATTTCCCGGCTGTCACCACCGCAGACAACGCAGCCAATCACGTCCCGGGAAACAGAGCAGGGCTCAACAGCTTGTTGTTCGTGTATCGCTTTGCAACCGGAGCGAGAGGGAAGCAGCCGCGGCCGTGAATGTGAGTATAAAACCCGCGTCCTTCTGTCCGGAACCACAGTCCAGCCTGAAGCGGGTCCCCTCGGGGCCGGAGCCGCCGCGGGTCACCGGGCAGCGAGCCCGGGAGCCCGGGAGCCGAAGGCAGCGGCTTGTTTTCGCAGTGAAGAAATGTTGAGCTTCTGCGCCTTTGTGGAACAGCCGCATATTAAATAAATAAATCCACAACAGTTGCTGTTCCGTCGAATGTCACACGTTCTCCTTGTGTTTGAAACAAACTTGGATTAGCCTCGAAACGGAAGCTAACGTTGGCGTCAGTCGAGCCCGCTGTGCTGCTACCACACGGTTTAAAGCGCCATACGAGCCACAAACTAGCTAGTTAGCCAACTAGCTAAATGTAGCTCCGGACCACAGAGGGAGCCCCGCTCGGTCCTCCGCTCTGCCCGCGGCGAACACCGGTGTTTGGACTTTGTTCGTGTCGGGACTCTGTAACGTTTGACCCCCGCCGGTCGCTGCCAGGCGGTTTTGTAGGAAGGTAAAGTTAGCCGAGCTAGCAGAGCTGACATGGCGAGCTGTGATGGCGACGTGACTCAGTGGAGCTGGGAGCGGAGCGGGAAGGAGTCCGGGTCCGCAGCCGCTCGCTGTCCCCTCACCCACCCGCCGACATACCACCCAGAACCCGCTGAAACCGGCGAGTCCACGTTCGGTCGAAGTCAGCGTCGCTAGCTAAGTTAGTGCGGGCTGTTTGTGCCACATATTAGATCTGATCCGGGGGGAGGAGGGGGGGGGGGCGCTGCACCGAGCCAGGAAAGAATGCCTGAGCTAACACAAGTGAGTGGCTAGTCGGTTAGCTTAGCGTGATTTTACAAGCCCAGAACAGTTTGACACGCTGTCCCTGTCTGTAGCGCCAACTCCCGTCCTGTTTGTGTCTTTCAGTGATCCCAGGTCTTCCGAGCTGGACTCCCTCAAATAACCGGAGAGATGAAGGTGAGTGTTTGACCTGCGACACAAGCTGACGGCTCCGTGTTTGACACATCCAGCGTTGAACTGGACTCTGGTGGTCTCTGGGCTCACATCGTGATCCGTGTTCACACCAACACGTCCGCAGCCCTCAGCAGGACAGAAGTCACTGCCAGCTTTTAAGCATCCATTCATCATTTCAGTCAGAATTATAAAAGCCTGTTGATTTTATTTTCTGATGTTTTATAGACGGAACCAGTTAAAGATCTGCAGATTACCTGATAACAACCACTAGCTGCAGCAGTATGTTCCTCTGCCGACCGGAGGGAGACCAGTCTCCTCACAAAGATGGCAGCTGTAAATGAAAGCTGGTTACTTATCTGGTTTGGCTGACGGTCAGAAGGTGTAGCATGTGAACGCAAACAGAACAGCAGAGGAAGGCGGATTTGAAACTATGTCACATTGATCAAATGTTGACTCCAATAGTACAAAAGTGTCCATGTAAAGATGATGAGGAAGTTGAATAAACTGGAACAACACAAACACACAAGAAGCTGGTGTGCAGTCTGAGGGACTGGTCCAGAATCCTCTGCCAGAGGAGTGTTTCAGGTGACAGCTGAAGGAGATGTTTGACTCCACTGGAAACAAACATTTCTGTATTGAACCCCCCCCCAGCAGGAACGCGGCTCACGTGAGTGATGTGACCCCGGTGACAGTAAGTCTAAAATACACTATGGACCAGATCCATTGCTCAGGTGAGACCACAAACCTGCATCAGCAGCTCTGCTGTCGGCAGGCTAATGTTAGCAGCTAGCTGCTACAGATGCCTTCAGACTGGAGACCCACAGCTGCAGCTCCTCCGCTGGGTGCTGCACTGCATGCTGGGAGTGTGTCCTGATGTTGCTGGGAGTGTGTCCTGATGTTGCTGGTGTGTGTGTTTCAGGCAGCAGACGAGCCTGCCTACCTGACAGTGGGGACGGATGTCAGTGCCAAATACAGAGGAGCCTTCTGTGAGGCCAAGATCAAGACTGTGAAACGCATGGTGAAGGTCAAGGTAAGACCTGCAGGGACAGGAGGTCCAGGTTTAGACCTGAGCATGGTCACGGTGTCCTGTCAGGTAGACTAGAACTCTCAGAAATAACAAAGTGCATCTGGTCTCTGAGGCTGCTGTACAAAACAGTATGACTCCAAATCCACATCAGACCTGAGCAGCATCAACAGCGTGTCATCGTCTACTGAAGCATCCATCATTCAGTCCACGTGGGCGCACCTGTCAGAGGACAGGCTGTCCTGTCTTCTGCACAGTCCCTGTGTACAGGTGTAGTCTCCGTCCCACCTGAGTTGGGCTGAGCCGGTTTAATCATGGAAACAGTTTGTAACAAGCTGACGTGGATCATCAGTTTTTCCTTGGCCTTCTGATTCATGTCCTCAAAGACAAAGTGGATTGTTTATGAAGTCTGTCCTGACTCTTGGTCTAATGTCTCTTATTTTGGACAAATTGGCTAATTATCTTTTTAAAATGATTAAAATTGTAAAGCGCTCTGTAAGTAAATGCGTCTGTCCTCCGTCTCACTACGTCCTTTCAGTGTCTGTAGCAAGTCAGAGTCCCAAGTCAAAGACCAGGTTTATGTTTATGCAACCGTCCCCTGTCTCTGTAAAATCTGATCCACATGTCAGGCAGGAAACTCTTCATCTTTGTCCTCTTCGTCTCACTGTGTCTTCAGGTGACTCTGAAAGGTGAAAGTACGTCCCAGGTGGTGCAGGACGACCAGGTCAAAGGACCACTCAGGGTAAGAAGATGATGACGACGAAGAAAGTTGTCTTTGGTTGTGGTCCTGATTGTGGACTCACTCTGTCTCTGTCCTTCAGGTGGGCTCCACTGTGGAGGTGAAGACTAACGAGGGTTTATTCAGCGAAGCCGTCGTCGGTAAGCTGACGGATGCCAGCCTCTACACCGTGGGTGAGTCTCTGTTCCAGCTTGCTGATTGGTCCACAGCATGGGTCACATGTTTTTTATTTTTTTATTTTGGACAGACGATAATTATTAGCCTGAGACAGGTGAGGTGTGAGACAGGTTCTTAGCTTGTTATGTTTCAGACTCGGACTATGATCTGGATCAGACCTGATCCGAGAGCAGCTCTGACTCATCGACTGGGTCAGAGGTCACATGATGAAGTGTAGAAATGAGAGAGTCCTCTTTTCACAGCTGCAGCACACTGATGTCATCATAAAGCTGCCAATGACCCAGGTGATTGACAGGTGGAGTGGGCAGGGCTTCTGTTGCTGGAACCTCAGCATTCGTCTCCACATCAGAGCTCTTTAATAACAGCGGTGGCTCTCCAACATTACTGCTGTGGCTGAGTGGAGCGTTCCGACTGAGACCAGACGCCGTGATTGGTTGTCGATTGATGACGTTGAGAAAAGGTTTCGCTCAGTCAGCTGATGTCCTGTGATGGCACGTCTTCTCTTGGCTGTCTGACCAATCCCCAGCCAGTGTATCTCCAGTCTGATGGTGCAGTCAGACTCAGGAACACCTGGGGAAACTTACCGGCCAGGCGCAGGGACAGGAAGTGGTTGTAAACAAACTGCTTATTAAACAGCATTTTATTAAACACGTTACTGTCAGTACCCTCTGTCACTGCAGCCAATCAGCATCTATTCTTCTGTTCATAAAACCAGAATAGAAATATATTGTCCTGAATGAGAGGTCAGCCCCGCCCCCCCTTCTCTATGATTGGCTGGTTTCGCATGTCAACAGTCAGTCAGTCAGACTGAAGGAGGCGGGTCAGGCTGAGCATGACCTGTCTGTGTGTGTTTCAGTGTTTGATGATGGAGATGAGAAGACTCTTCGTCGTACGTCCCTGTGTCTGAAGGGAGAGAGACATTTTGCAGAGAGCGAGGTAAGTCCCACAGAAGGACTACTTCTCAGACCTGTATCCTTCCACCAGTCTCCACTCGAAAGCATCTGACTCATTTTCAGATATCTTAAATATATAATCGTTATCTCCCGTCCACCTCTCAGACGTTGGACCAGCTGCCACTGACGAACCCGGAACACTTCGGCACTCCGGTCATCGGCAAGAAGTCAAACCGTGGCGGGCGCCGTTCTTCCCAGGCTGTGTGAGTGAGCTGCTTTTAAACTGCATCAAAGGCTAAACTCATAAATGAAGAGACGCTGTGAGGACCGACGCCTGTCTGTCTGACTCTGTCTGTCTGACTCTCTGTCTCTCAGGGCTGATGAGGAGAACGAGTCTTCATCCAGTGAGGATGAGGAGGAGGACAGGAGGAGGCTGAACGATGAGCTTCTGGGAAAAGTCTGCAGCATCGAGGCTG
Organism: Gadopsis marmoratus; assembly: GCA_036023855.1. Lineage (NCBI taxonomy): Eukaryota > Metazoa > Chordata > Actinopteri > Centrarchiformes > Percichthyidae > Gadopsis > Gadopsis marmoratus. Next base: position 7,687 of record JAVQJF010011183.1, read on the forward strand.
AAGAGAAACCCAGCAGCTGGTACCTGGCTCTGGTAAACACACACGCACACACATGCCCCTCTACCTCTGATTGGACGCTGACCTGTGCAGGTGACATGTTTCAGATCATCTGATTGGCTGAAGAGGGAACATGTTTGGTTTCAGGAGATATTGCAACAAGTTTCTGTTCAATAATTAGTTTGAAGATGCGATGAAAGACAGAATACGTCTTCAGGTTTTTCCAGTTCATTGATCAATCAGGTAAACAGAGGAAGATCCAGTATGACATCACACTGTATTGATTAGAACTCCGCAAACTGATCATAACTGTCTGGAGAGTAAAGTCGGTGCTCAGAAGAGTGACAATCCTTTTTGTTAGCTAAGCTGCTCTGGAGTTATTGATCTGACGTGTGTAAACTGATCACTGACTGTGTGCGCTGCAGGTGGTGTCGCCCAGCTGTAACGAGGAGCTGCTGGTGAAGAAGGATCAGTGTCTGGTCAGATCCTTCAGCGACTCCAAGTTGTGAGTTTGCTTTGTTGTGAGTTTATCTTTGATCAGAAAGCGATCATCTGTGTCTCATCCTCCTGCTTCCTGTGGTCCCGCAGCTACACGGTGCCGAGGAGACACGTCCACGCTGTCAACTCCATCAGCAGCACCAAGTCTGAGTTCTGCAACAGGAGAGGTGAGGCACTACACCTCCCATGATGCACCGGGGCACTGCCTCACCTGTTTCACCTGTCAGAGCTCAACGCTGACTCTTCTTCTGCGTTTTTCTCCTTCTTCCTCATCCAGGTTTTGAAGCAGCCCAAATGTTCCTGAAGAGCAGGGAGGTTCCAGATGTGTGGAAGATGGACATGAGTCAGATCCTGGACTCGTCCTCCAGCGATGATGAGGAGGATGATGACGAGGAGAAAGAGAGTGATGAAGATGAGAAGAAGAAACACATAAAGGGGGAGGTGAGAGACCAGGAGTCACTGATGGGGGGGCTCAGATCAGATGGGGTTGAGATGCTCACCTGTGTGTGTCCGTGTGTGTCCAGCCGGAGGAGGAACTGGATCCAGAGGAGAGAGACCTCTTCCTGCAGCAGCTCTACAAGTTCATGGAAGACCGAGGTGAGACAGCAGCAGGTGGAGAGACGGGCAGTTTAATCAGAGTCTTTACTAACTACTTTGGTTCATCTGCACCATTAGAACCAAATGGTATGTGGCCCTGAGGGGGCTCCTGGGGGGCCCTGAGGTATTTATTCCCTTTTTAATGTTTCAGTTGACAGTAAATCTTTAAACTAATGTGCGTAAACCAAAGGGACTCTCGGGTACAGCCCCCCTGCGTGGGTTTCTGGGAGTCTGGGTAGTGGTTTACAGGGGCCCCCGAGCAGCTCTTTAGCTTTGAGAGTTAATCAGCTGTTCCTATGGAAACAGACGTTAACATGAAGCCCAGCAGTCAAACCCCGCCCCCTCTCTCACCTCAACAACTGTTCTTTTTTCAACTTTTGAGTTTCTGGAAATAGTCAATAATCAATAGTGACAGTTTGCAAAATGAGTTTTATTAGATTAAATCATTGATTCAGTCAACACATCAGCAATAAACAGCTGAGAGGATCCACAGACACTAACATTACACCTGCCTGTCTCCCTGTCTGTCAGGGACCCCCATCAACAAGCCTCCAGTTTTGGGCTATAAGGACCTGAACCTATTCAAGCTCTTCAGACTGGTCTTTCACCTGGGAGGCTGCCACAAGGTGAGCTGTCTGTAGACTGTGACATTAACCTCACAGGGACGTCAGGACACTGCAGCTGATCAGAGATCGTCAGCTCGGCGGGTCATGTGACCTGCTGAAGTCCTGTGATGTCACTTCCTCTTGGCTGTGACTCTGTTCTGTGTGTGTTGTAGATCGAGTCTGGGACCGTGTGGAAGCAGGTCTACGTGGATCTGGGGATCCCCGTCCTCAACTCCGCTGCATCCTACAATGTCAAGACAGCCTACAGGAAGTAAGAACACACCTGCCCCCTCCCCGCAGCACATCCTCACCTGGCTGTCAGCTGATAAGTGACCGTATGTTTAGAAACAGTCTGTCCACCGGAGAGCGCCGACGAGCTGTCACATGTCCATCATTGTGTGTGGTTCATGATTTAAGAATTCTGTTTATGTTGTCCGAAAAATCAGATCAGTCAGACAGATGGGTTACAGACTGCACCCCCGCTCAGTGTCAGTCAGTACGTGGCCCCGCCCGCGTTTGTTGATGATGTAATTTGTGCCTTCAGGTACCTGTACGGTTTTGAGGAATACTGCCGCTCCGCCTCCATCACCTTCAGGACCATCCATCACAACAACCCCCGCCCTCTCACCGCACCGGCCAATCAGAAGCCGGCAGGGCCAGAGCTTAAAGAATCCTCCACGCCACCGGTGAAGTCGGAGACTGTCCATGACCCGATGGAGGAGGCGGAGACAGACAGCGAGAGCGAGAAGGAGGAGGTGAAGGAGAGACAGTCGTCCCCGAGGGTGAGACCGGTGTCCTCCTCACGAGGAAACCTGTTGAGTGAGTCAGTGAAGGAGACCTGACGCAGTAACAGCTGAGATAATAATCACTGACCTCCTGTCTGTCTGTCTGCGTGTGTTTTAGGGGAGGAGGAGGTGTGTGGGGAGTCAACTGAATGCAGAGAGAGAGTCGCCCTCCAGACTGGAGAAGAGGGGAGGAGGAGGAGGAGGAGATAACCTTGAGGAGCAGAGAGAGAGGAGACACAGAAACAGAAGAATGGACGACTCGGAGAAAGGCTCTGAGGAGGAGGAGGAGGAGGATGAAGATGAGGAGGAGATGGAGAGGAGGAGAGCAGACAGGTGAGACTGATACTACAGTATGTGATCTGATGTAATAAAGTATTCAGACCCTTTACTCAAGTAAATGTACATAGTATGAAACACTGATTCAGTACATAAGGTTAAAGTACTCCTAATCATTATCAGTGTATTTTATATTACTGGATCATAGTATTTAAATGTTGTGGCTGCTGGAGGTGGAGCCACTTTACCTGCATGCTGTACTTAATCAGTTCATCATCCGATTGGTTTAAAAATCTGGATCTTGGAAGGAAGCGGGAGCTCCAGCTGTGAGGAAACACTGAAAATAAACCACAAGTCCCTCAAAATAGTACTTACACCACGGTATTTAGTTACTTTCCACTACTTACGCCTTAAAGACTCGACCAGTCTCTGTGAGATGAATCTGTGTGTGTGTGTGTGTGTCAGAGGTGAGGATGAGGAGGATGATGACTCTCTGACGGGGACGAAGGTCAGGGTGAAGTACGGCCGAGGAAAGACACAGAAGATCTACGAGGCGCACATCAAGAAGACGGACATGGACAACGGAGAGCAGTTCTACCTGGTTCACTACTTTGGCTGGAATGTCAGGTGTGTGTGAAGACGTTGTAGAGTGCAGGTAGTGTTGGAGGCGGAGACTGTCCTGACAGAAGTGTGTCTGATCCATAGGTACGATGAGTGGGTGAAGGCCGACCGGATCATCTGGCCCGTGGAGAAAGGAACAAAAAAGAGGCAGAGGAAGAAGGTGAAGGTGAGCTCAGTGTGGTCAGGTGACCTGCTGAAGGAGGACTGATGGGGGGCTGTCAATCAGCTGCAGGGAGACATGGGGTGGGCAGGGCTTACTTTGACAGACACACTCATGAAACATTTACATCCATGTTTGCTGTCTTCTTCTCTGCCTTTGTTTGGCGCATTGCAGCCTCCTGTAGATCAGTGGGACCTGCAGGTTCTCCTGGTTTGATTGCTACTATCATGCAGCAAGCACACAGAATCACCATAGCAATGACGTAGCAGCATCCAGCCAAACCCTGAACACTCGTAGCAGGTGTGAGCACAGCGAGGTCGTTTAGTGATGAAGCGTCTCCATCCTGTCTGAGCCTGGAGGTGTAGGATGGTCCCACGCACACACCATCCACATTAGAAACACGTTAGCATCTGTCTGCCTGCTAACTCCACAGCAGCCCTTATTAACCACGTGTTGTTGCTCGCTGACCAGACACATGGAGCAGCACACGGACAGAAACCTGTGTCCTCACTGTCTCTGTCTGTCTCTGCCTGTCTCAACAGAACAAAGAGAAGGATGAGCCAGAGAAGGAGCAAGACATAGACGAAGAGAAAACGCCATCTATGGCGCTGAAGCCTACAGGAGCGAAGCGTGGTCGTCCTCAGATGAGGACCACGCCCACCGGCTCAGGGGGACGCAGCGTCTCTAAAACACCCAGCAGCGAGGGCCGGTCCAACGGCCGCAGCAGGACGGAGACGCCATTCAGCATGGCCAACGGAGACAGTAAGAGACACCTGAAGAGGTTAACTGGTTCATTAGCATTTCAGGAGAGTGGGTGTGTGTGTGTGTGTGTGTGTGTGTGTGTGTGTGTGTCCGGCTGTCTGTCCTCTGACGTGTCGTCCTCTCTGCAGACACTCCTCGCAGGAGAACCAGGAGAACGTCTGGTGTGTACGACTCCGACCGAGCGTCCAACGGTGAGAACAAGTCTACTTCCTGTTTCCTGTCTTTGACTCAGTTTATTGATGATTAACTAGCTAATCCACTCCTGTCTCTCTGCAGAGGAGTCTGGGAACTCCTCAGAGGACAGCGAATCAGAAGACCCGCCTGACAAAAAGCCGTCTCCATGGCGAGGGAGGACAGAAGGCCCGTCCTGCCAGGAGGAGCAGGAGGATGTGAAGGAGCAGGAGGCAAATGAGTTTGCTAATGTTACACCAGCTGCTAACAACAGCCCCGTCGCCACGGCAACAGCGGGTCAGCTGCCTGCTGCAACTGCACCGCCGTGTCCCAGCATGCCTCAGGAGAAAGCTGACAACCTCCTGAGCCAGTCAGAGAAGGAGGAGGCAGAGCAGGGGGAGGAGCCTGCAGCAGAAGCAGCCATGTTGCCCGCTCACCTGGACAAGGACAATACAACATCTCCGGTGCAGGAGCGAGTCACCAAGATGGTGTCTGTCCAAGAGAGAACACTGTCTCCTGGACAGGAAGTGCTCACCAAGACGCCCCCTCGCAGGATGTCTCTGCCGCCCGACAAGATCAATAAGACGTCACCTGAGAAGCAGCTGCAGGTGTGCTCCCCTCAGCCCGCCCCCACAGAGGAGGAGGAGGACAGCATTTGCACTCCTCTGTCCTCCCCCAGGGTCAAAGGTCGCAGGGCCAACCTCAGGGAGGCGGGGTCTGAAACTCCTCCAAGAATGCAGCTCTGCACTCCCAGCCCCACCTCCAGCCCCTCCCACATGGGGCCGCTGTCATCTCCTCCTCGCAGCGTCCTGAAGAGACAGGACGAGCCCATGGTGGTCCTCCACTGCCTCCCCACCCAGCGCCTCCCACCTGAGTCTCCCACCTCGGACACAGACTCTGCCACGGAGGAGGAGGAGGAGGAGGAGGAGGAGGAGGAGGAGGAGGAGGGGGAGGGGGTAGGGTTACCCGAGGAGAGGAGCTCCATGCTGAAGCGTAAAGCTGCAGAGCAGCGAACCACAGACAAGAAGCTCCGCCCCAACAGGAGGCAGGAGGAGGCCACCTCCCCCATAACCCTCCCTGCCCTGACCAAGGTGTCTGTGGGAGCTTCACCAAAAACCCTCCCCTCCCCTCTCTGTAGGGGGGAGTCAGAGGGAGTGATGAAGGCAGAGGAGTGGCCCCGCCCAGCGGAGGAGATGCTGAGGGATGTGTCAGAGGAGCGTCTGAGTGGAGCCACGGAGGAGCTTGAGAGGCATGCTGGGACGCCTCCCCCTGCCGCGGAGGCCCTGGGCCCCACCCCTCCCGAGGAGCTGGAGCCGCAGATTGGCCCAGAGGCGCTGGTCTGCCACGAAGTGGACCTAGACGACCCGGAGGAGAAGGAGAAGCCCAGCACTGCCCCAGAGCACCTCCTCCTGATGATGAGGGAACCACAACATGCCCCACCCCTACTTCCTAACCTCCTCCACACCTCCTCCCATCTCCCCCAGCCTCAGGTCAGGCCCTTCCTGCCGGCCACCACTCCCAGCTCTACCCCCTGTCCCGAGGAGCTCCACCCAACCGGGAGCGCCGCAGCCGAGGAGGAGGAGGAGGAGGAGGAGAGAGGAGCAGCGAGCGGGGAGCAGGAGGGAGACTCCAGCCCTGGGTTTGATGGCAGTACCTCCTCCTCCACCTCCTTGCTGTCACTGCAGGAGACCAAGGACCGAGGTAAGATCTCAGGTGGAAGCTGTCAGGTGACTCATGATGTCACTCTGTGTTCACACACAGCCTGATTGGTTAGTTGTTAGAGTAACCTGTGTGACCTTTGACCCCTCAGGTCAGAAGAGGGTGATAGACTGTAACCTGAGCCCGACGGCCAAGAAACAGAAACGCAACCAGAAACGACCGCACACACCTGGGAAGGTGGAGAAGAACGGAGCAGGTGAGTGTGTGTGTGTGACAATCTCAAGGTCCACTTACTTACTTGTTCTGGAGCTTTTGACCACATCACACTGTCATCACGGGAGCAGCTTGACTTGGAGTTGAGCTTGACCTGTCTGTCTCTCTGCCCCCCCCCAGGTCACAGCAGTGACAGTGAGGACCAGTCTCGTCTGTCGTCTCTGGCTCAGAAGGCTCAGAAGTCTCGTTGTCCCGGTCTGTCGTCTCCATCCTCTCACAGTAAAGACAAACACAACTTCTCCCCTCAGAGGACATACAAGTGGACCTTCCAGCTCGGTGAGCAGCCAATCACATTTAAGTTTAGAGATGATCAATCTGTCTCTAGTTCCTGTCTGTTTGAGCAGAAACCACATACCCCCTCCCCCTCTCTTCCTCCTCAGATGAGTTGGACAACATGTCGAGCACAGAGAGGATCTCCTTCTTGCAGGAGAAGCTGCAGGACATCAGGAAATACTACATGACCCTGAAGTCGGAGGTGGCATCCATTGACAGACGCAGGAAGAGACTAAAAAAGAAGGAGAGAGAAGGTAGGAGACACAACTAACGTAGTGTATTTCCATTACTTTTAATTTAATAAACTCAACAACATCATCACGCTATTTTCAACAATGTTGTTCTGGATTACCCATCTAAAGTGTTACTGTCTGATTTCAGTCACTGCAGGCGTGTGTTTACATCTCAGCCAAACTGGATGTTGTAGTAACTTACAAGCGTCATAAGATGGCAGCAGCTACATTTCAAACTTTGTACAGGAACTTTGCAAGTCAGTTCGTTTTCCACAACATGTTTCACAATAAAAGCCTTGTTAAGAAATGAAGGGTAAAGGTTTCTGTCCACTGAAACACTAGAAGGCTTTTAATTTGAAACTGATACAGGAAGTGTTGATGCAGTGTAACATGGCAAACGGGAGCGAATCAAAACGAAGCTTTGTACTAAAATCTGACCAATTCTACTCATCAAACAGGGAATTAGAAACAAAGGCCTGTCTCTAATACAAGCCTGCTTCAGATAAAGGCCTGGTACCTTCTGCAGGAATATAAAGGTCCTGATGTCCAGAAAGAGTTTCCTCCAGTCAGATCCAGAGAGCTGATGACGGCGAGTTGTTGCTCACCTGGTGGCTTCAATCTTTAATCAGGCCGACATGTTGCTGTTAGCATTGAACAGATTAGCAATAAAATATTCACACATCAGATTTCACTCTGAGCTAATAAATGCAGATGTGCCAACAGGAGGAGCGGTCAAATCAGTGACCGGAGCAGGTGATCATGTTATTGATCAGCCAACACGCTGAATGTGATTAAATGTGCGTTTCTGTCTCCTTCAGTGTCCAACACGACGGCGTCCACCTCGTCAGGCTCCTCAGACACCGGTATGAGTCCGTCGTCGGCCTCGCCCACTCAGAACACCGTTGCTGTGGAGTGTAGGTGATGACACGCCCACCCAGGCCCCACAGACTCTGCCCACTCAGCCAGCTCTCAGGGCATGATGGGAAAAACAAACAAAACTCCCTCCAGGTCAGAGAATCTGAGCTCCAACTGATGCAGTGGCTCATGGGAGGGAGGGAGGGCACTACCACCTGACTTTAGCCCCGCCCCCTCACCTATGAACAGACTTCCTGTTTCAGGAGACAAACCAGACTGAAAAATCAGCCGTCTGTTCAGCCGCCACAGAGCACTTCTTTACTTCCTTCCTCCCTCCAGTGCATCTCCTAATTTCAAAATAATGTGACATGTTATTTTTGGAGGGTTGGGGGGGCTGGAGGTCACTGGGTTAGAAACAGGAAATAGGTCATTATGCAAATTTTTTTTTTTGTTGACTCAAATTTTTTTAAGAAAACAAAAGATAAAAATGTCTCCTGACTTCCTGCTGTGAGTGTTTCTGGCCTTTTTATATAGAATCGGAGCTTTTATTTTGGTAAAAACAATTCCTAAAAAGTTTCTGAAGTGACAGCGGGAGAGAAGATGAAATATTTGTAGGGATGAACTCTGCTGTTTTTGTGTAAAATAATTACATGAAGCTTATTTATTCAGTAGTGAACACAGAAGATTTGAATGTTGGTTTGTATGGAAGATCAATGCTGCCAGGAGAAAAGGCACGAATGATGAAAATGACAAACTCAGTTATGAGACACTAAATCCAAAATACTTCCCAGTAAATTTTAACAACTCTTGACTTAAAATTTGGATTGATGTTGTTGAATTATAACATTTTACTTCACAAGTTTAAACATAATTTTGACCTCAACTTTGATTTTGCAAATTGTGATTTTAATTGACGCACCAAGTCGACGTTTACTTTTTCTCATCATTTTACTTCAAATATTAAACGTTTGGGTCATAATTGTGACTGAAAGAGATTTTTGATTTAAAGTCTTAAATTTGGCTTCTTGATTTGTGATTTTGAATACTTGTATAATTCTGACTTGGTTTCTCATATTCACCTTGCGATTATTCCTGTAATTGTTCACATTGGGTCTGTTTTCTTCTCTGGCTGATTGATGTTCCATACACTCAGTTCTGATATCTACTTCCTGGTTCTCCCGTGGTTTCCTGTGTGGCTGGCAGACAGCAGTTTTCAGCTCCTGAACATTTCTTTGTTTTGTACATAAAAGTTCTGAGTAAAGAAAAGAATAAAACCACACCATGTATCTGAGAACTACATTTTACACGCTTGTAAAGAATGATTTATAATATTTTTTAAGAGCGGACTGTTTGTACTGTTGTATGATGAACTCCTCAGTAGTTGTTGGTTTTTTCTATGTGGTGTTTTGTTAGCGGTGGCTGGAGAGCAACTACTGTAAATACGGAAACACACACTTGCTCCTGACGGCAGCCATGTTGGACCTGTGTGCACAATACACAGCTCTCTTGTTTCTAATAAAGTTCTTAAATATGTTTCCATGAGTCCTGATCCTCCTCCCCTCAGACCAACAGCAGCGGTGCGTTCAGGTGCTCCCATCAATTAGTGAAGTCTCATTTTCATGTGTAAAGCAACAGTTCGACGTGTAGTGAAATCCTCTTCCTCTTGGAGTCAGGTGTTCAGATTGATGCTGCTTAGCTTAGCTTAGCGTAAAGACGAAACGGGGGGCTTCTGTTCCCTTTGGTCGGGGCCAGCGTAGCGGTTTCACGCTGTTTCCGGTCTTTATGCTAAGCAGCTCCTGCCATAGCTTCATATTTAGCGTAAGGACATCTGAACATGTTCACTGCATGTTGAACTGTTTAAACAGGAAGTTGATTTGAGCCAATGAGATTCAACAGTATATTAAAGTCTTAAAAACCGGACTGAAAGCAACTATTGAACTTATTTCCAGACACGAGGGACAAAGAACACATGTTCATGGTGTTTAATAGAAATCTGATGTCAACAGAAAACATTACGGACCAATCAAGTTAAAGAAACCTGGTCAAACTAAACGCCATCAGCTGCAGTTCAGTCTTTATTTCTCAACTCGGTGATCCTGGACCTGCTGGGGTCAGGTAACCAGTTCAGACCGGTTCATCGAGGTTGTCCCAGCAGTCCAGCTTTAGCAGCGAGAGCCTCGTTCTGCTGGATGTGGTACTCCTGGAAGCGCATCGAGATCCGCTGAGTCATCTTTAGATACTTCTGTAGACACGACTCGGAGCAACTGGACTGAAACAGCAGACAGACGATCAATCGATCAATCGATCGCTGATGTTAGTGACGGACGTGAAACTGTCAAACCTTCAGGACAAAAACACCAAGAAGCCCGAGACGACTACTACAAGTCCCAGCATGCATCTCACTGACCGACAGCCAATCACAGAGTCTCAGCTGCCTGTGACGCAACCGTAAACGTTTAGCAGTTTAATTAGAGTTTTGGAGCTGAGGTTTATGGGTAACGTAGTGTCTGAACACACGTCAGGTGTTTAATGCAGGAAAATACAACTTCCGGTGTGTTTTCTGGAGACAGAAATATGCCGCTGCAGTTTACCTCCTCTGGCTTCACGTCCCGGGAGGTGAAGTCTCTGACGCAGTCCATGAAGCAGTTCTCCGTCACCTTGTTGTACGTCCCCAGAAACTCCTTAAACTGAAACACACAAGATGGGACACTCAAAACAGGAAGTGATGAGCGTGTGTTTACGGACTGTCCTGCTGCACTACATGAATCAGCTGATGTTTGTTGTCAAAGAAAGGATCTTTAATTTCGGAGCGAGCAGAAGGACACAGCATCAGCAGCTACTAACGGTGACTGTTAAATATCTAAGGACAGGAATTTAAGTCAGGGGACATGGCGGCCATTACAGGATCAGAAGCTTCTGCAGTTTGTATTCATGGAGAGAATTCTAACTTTGTGCTTCATTCCCCGATATTTCTGTTTGTAGGTAACAAAAACAAGCTGCTGCTGAGCTGCGATCTCAGTGATACAGATTCAGTTTGCTGTCAAGTAGAAAACTGAAGATCCTCATCGTTTGAAAGATGTTGATCAGTGTTTAATACAAGTGTCTGCAGCTGCTTCTCTTTACGCGCAAACTTGAATTGTATTCTGATTAAAAACCAGTTACCTGTTTGATCTGGTCGGACTCGGTCACCTGGACTGCCATGATTCAGACTCTGAGGACCAAACACATCATCATTCACATGTTCTGGGTCCACGAAGTGAAGTAAACCTTATTTAATATTGAATGAAGATGCAGTAACTTACAGATTAAATACTTTTCTCTGCTTTATATTTCTTCGTTTCCCTGCAGGACCAGTAAGCTAACAGCTAACGCTAGCTAGCATCAGCCTCAGTCCTCCGGTCCGGTCGGTTCCGGGTTTCTTGTAAACTTCGTCCCTCAGACTTCTGAACATCAGACAGCTGCTGTGTTGTAATGGACCGTCTCAGCAGAACATGTGTTTTCTGAGGGTGGAGGTCTGACGGGTGGAGGTGAACCCGCAGACTCACGTTGAACCCGGATCTTAACTCGCTGAGTTAAAAACAGCGACATTAAGCGGATCCAACGAGCATTACATTGTTACTGAACAACACGAGGCTAAACGACAGAATTCGAACAACGTTGCGGTTCATCAGCGCCACTAGCTGGCGTGTGGCTCTAACTACAAACAGCCGAGGACAGTAATGATCACATTCTGATATTATATTAAAGTCAACTTTTCATACCATGTATATTTCTAATTTATTGTATCTTCACTGAATTTAACTCTCGTTTGTTTGCTGTTAGCCTCTTTTTCGTTTCTGGTTTATGAATTACGGGCGGAGTGAGACATCTGTTTTACTTTTCAACTCTCTGCGCCGAAGCGGAAACCGGAAGTGCGGTGTTTGTTGTTAGCAACAGTTGCTGATTCCAGCACATTTGTCGCTTTGACGCTTTAATTTCTCTCCAACGTGTTTCTGTGTTTTTAAAATAATTTTTAAACTTCCGGTTTGCGCAGTGACTCAGTCATCCATCGAGTTTTAACCGTCCGGCGGCTCTGCGGTCCCGTGTGATGCTTCAGCGGGAACTTTGAAAGTGGCTAGCTGATGTTAGCCTGCTGGCTAACGGCTAACTAATAACCTGTAAATCAACCGGCGGCATGTTGCCTCGGCCGGCCTGCAGCTCAGACGGTTTACCCGGTGAACTAAGTCCGGATCTGTCCTCCTGCAGCTCGGACACCGGGGGCGTTTTAATCCGCTCCACTCGGGTTGTCCCCTCGGATCGGAGACATGAAGCTGGACCCGGATCTGTCCAGATGACCGTCCAGAAACTGCGGGACCCTCCCGTCCAGCCTCCTCTGGCCGAGCAGCGGAACTCGGGGACCAGGAAGCAGCAGCGTCCTCTGCAGGCAGCAGTGCGCTCTCAGCCCGGTAAGACCTCCGGTGGCAGGTGTTCCAGATGCAGATGAGTTTTATTTATGTCCTCCGAGACCCAGCCAGCCTGTGCATTTCTGTCCTCTGTAGTGGACATTGACAAAGGACATATCCTGATCAAAGATAACTCCCAAGATTCCTCACGGTGGCGCTGGAGGCCAGGGGGCAGTGCCCTCTAGAGAAACTAGATCTTTAGATAATGTGTTCCAGAGGTGTTCAGGGCCAAGTACAGTAACTTCAGAGTAACATCTAGTGTAGGAGTGTCTGCCTAACAGTAATTCAAACGTTGAACATGAATATTAAAATCACCTACAATAATTACTTTATCTGTTTTAAGGACTAAACCTGACACGAGCTGTGAGAATTCAGATAAACATTCAGAACCAGGAGCCCAGAGCTCTGTAACAAATACAGGTTGGGTGTGAAAGACTGAGAACAAGGCTTCTAAAGTTCTAATTCAGTTCAGGTGTTAAAGATGGTCAAAGATGGCTGCAACTCCACCTCCTCGGCCTGTGGCTCGAGGAATCACTGATTCGAGGAAGCTGTTACTGACACCATGATGACTTTAATGCTTCTTTACATCAGTTGTGTTCATCAGCTCTGTTCTGCTGCGATGGTTCTAAGATCAGTTATTGGTCTCTGTCAGTGAGTCGATCAGCTGTGATCAGGTGTGTGTGTGTGCAGACAGACGGATGCTGCAGAAGCCTGGACCCACCAAAGAGAACAAGGAGCCCACAGGAAGCGTGAGTCCTCTTCTTCTTCTGCTGAACAACCATCAGCTGCAGTTTGACAATGTGAAGTTTCCACTGTGTTTTCCTCCAGCAGCCTCCAGCAGCGCAGTCGAGTCCAGACAGGAAGCTGTCTGCTGGGACGCAGAGCGACCGGCAGCCTGGTGAGAGAACCAGATTCATCAATCAGTCAATAATCAATCACTGTCAGGGCAACACTGCTGTGACAAATATGACGTATCTTACGATATTGTTCTAGATTATCGATACTTTATTAGTATTATTGCAGACGTGATAATGAGTTATTGAATGAAAAGTAAAATAAAAGGATAATGTGACTGAGCCTGCCCCCTGAGGCTGGCCCCGCCCCTGCTTACATCATCACTGCTTACATCATCACTGTCAGGTCATGACCTTCTGACGTCACGTTTTGCTGCCGGAGGTCGAGGACTCGTGCTCGCAGCTCTGAAACAACGGTGAGAAAAACAAAAAACACGACACATCTGAAACCTCAGTCTTTGGAGACATTTTGATTAATGAAATTAAACTTAACTAAAAGTTAAAGATGAGAATTTTTAAACGAAGTCTGGTGACTGAGTGACGGTCAGCTGATCCATCACATGGTTCACTCTGATGTTTGCGTCTGAGCTGCTGGACGCTGTTTTGGGGAATTTGTAAGAGGAAGTAGTTTGTGAAAAGTTGGAATCAGTAAACTTCAGATCTTCAGGAGTTACTTTTCTTTGCTTCTGTCAGAATTCAGGAGCTCACTGAAGAAACTGAGCTTTAACACTCCGCACCTTCACTGCCTGCATGTTCTGTCTGCTCAGCTCTCACAGCGCCCCCCACAGGAGGGAGGTCAAAGTGCAGCTATTGGAACCGGGGCTGCTCCCGACCAGCTCCCAGGATGCACTGGGTGTGGCAGGTGTCCAGACAGGGGAAGTGCTGTCCTCTGGTTGCCCAAGAGATGCCACGAATGCAGCAGCTGCAGCTCCTCCCATCAAGGTCCTCACTGAGCTGACTGCGGTACTGACAGGTTGACAGTGATTTTATTGTCTTTACAGTCTGAAGAGGATCATTCATCAAACATTGTCTTCATGTTTATTGTGTGTGTGCAGGCTCAGACACACATGGAGGCTCAGGTGTCTCAGCTGGCCGACGGTGTGCAGCAGCTGCTGCAGGCTGACAGGTAGGCAGACAGGTCTGGAGTATGTGAGACAGTTACTGCTGACTTATAGAGTGAGTTTAATCTGTCTGTCTTCAGGTGGGACATGGTGTCAGAGTATAAGCAGGTAAATGTCCCTCAGGGGACCGAGTGTCTCTGCTGCAGACTGTCCCAGGTGGAACTGCAGGACTGAAGGTCTGATCTAATCCAGCTCCTTGATATTTAGACTAATAGGAGTGTCTTCAGGACTTTTCTCCCTGTGTTTATTGTCCCGCCTCAGACGTCTAACCAATGAGAGGAGAGGACACTCCCACCTGACTCAGTGACACCTTTTGGTTCGCTGAATTCTGTGTGAAAACAAGCAGAAGTCATGACTCCTCAAACAGAGACACAAGAACACACACACCCTGTCCCTGATGTCACTGTGACATCACTGTCTGCTCTGTTGTCAGGGAGGGTGGGGCCAGGGGGCGGAGTCTGAGCCAGCAGACGCTGCACCACCTGGAGACGCTGCACAGCCAACAGCTGCAGCTGCAGGTAAACACACTCACCTGTTCAGTTGCTGTTGAGGCCTGACTCTGCTGGCTGACTGCTCATTGGCTCTCCTCTCCTCCAATCAGAGCCAGCTGCTAGAGTCCGCCCTCAGGATAGTGATGAGCCACGCCCCTGAGACCCCCATGACCTCTGACCTCACAGCTGCAGGTCAGCCAGCTCGTCTGCAGGTCGCTCACTTGGACACTGCAGGTAAATATACACACACTTCATTACTGTGTTTGTCAACCTGAGGTTCGGGGTCCCGGCGGGTCACAAGTTCATGTTTGTGGGTCATAATAAATTCTGTCTTAATTAATATTTTAATCTATCTTTATTAATCCCTCTCGGTGCAGGTGGATGAAGCGTGGGGGGGGGGGCTTGCATGCAGGTGATGTAAACAACAGGAAGCTAGTGATTGTAGTTTGGCTGCTGATTGGACGGCTCAAAATGTAAACGAATGCAGGTTAAAAAAACGGGTTTGAAGTTAGAGCAGACAAGCCATCCTGTTTACATCCCACAAAGCACCATGGGCACTGTAGTGCAGACAGGAAGCAGTCTGTTCATGTTCGATGGGCCTCAGCATTCATGATGTGTTGTGACCAGCAGGTGGCAGCAGCCATCACTGTTCAATGTGCTGTTACCATGGAAACACCCCTCGTCACACCCAGGCTGATGCAGCAGAACAGATCTGTGTGTGTGTTTCCCTTCCATCCCTGCTGGGTTGGAGACGGGGTTGTCACGGTAACTAGGCTGTTTGTAGCAGCAGGCTATTTTTAGCTTCTTTCCTGATTTCACTGCTTATACACTGTGTGTGTACAGGTTCCAGAGACATCCTTTTGTAGGCTGTAGGGGTTGTTGAGGAGGTTTTGGGGGTCTTTGCAGAGGTTTTAGAGGACCCTGAGAGGGTTCCAGTGGTCCTGCTGTAGATTCCAACAGTCCTTGAAGGTGACGGTTGTTCCCATGATCCTAAAGGAGTGAGCAGCTGTAGAAGTCCTTGAGGAGTTTAAGTGGTCCTTGAGAAGTTTCCAGAGGACCTTATGGAGGTTGTAGAGGTCCTTGAGGAGGTACAGACTAGCCTGGATTTTAATTACTGAATTGCCAGATTCAGAACTGTGACCTTTGACCCCTTACCGTTTGTGTTATATGACTTGAAGTGTTGAGGAGGCAGATGAGTCGACTCAACAGCTACTGACTGTAAGCATCTGTGAACATGGAGGATGAGTTTTAATGATCTCGTGACCTCTGACCTCTTCTTTAGTGCCCCATCAGGTCAGACCTCCACCTGTACATGAGGTGTCAGCTGTCCTGTCTTCACTGACTGTGCTCTGTTTCCAACTCTCCATCAGATAATGTCCTTAGCAACCAGCAGCAATGTTCCTCAGCAACCAGAGCTGCCGCTGCCACCACGGAGACTGGCCCAGTTGCCATGGCAACACCCCGCCATGACCGATGGCCCAAACAAACCAGGTGAGGGGGGGTTGACAGTTCACTGAAACGCTGCTAATGTAACATCACACACAGACCTGGAGGTCTGAAGCTGTGTGTTCCTCTGTGTTCCTCTGTGCACCATCACCACCTGCCTCCACTCACTCATTTCCTCCACGTCTGTATAAATACCTGGTGGGTTCCTGGTCTTAGTTGCCAGTTCGTGGTTGATTTCTCACGTCACACTGAGCAGCATTCCTTGTGTTTGCCTTACCTGTGTGTGGCCTGTCTTCGTCCCTGGATTGTGGCTTTGTGGACCCAACTCTTTTAATGTGACCAGTAAACTGTTTAAAGCCCTTATCTGCCTCCGGATCCTGCATTTGAGTCCAGGCTCTCAATCGTCCCCTGCCTTGGGCGTAACAGAAACGTCGTCATTAGAAACCATTATGGGATGGATTGTGTGACGCGTGGTTCATCGTTCATGTTCCCCTCAGGATGAACTGTAATAACTCTGGTGATCCTCTGACTTTTCATCTAGCGCCACCATCAGTTCAACATTTTAATGTGTCTAAATCAGCCAGCTGCACTCTGCTTACTGCTAACTAGCTAATGTTAGCATGCTGCTGTTAGCATGTAGCTCACAGGACTGCTAGCAGCTGCAGCTGTCTGAAGCTCAAAGGATGGAAACTAAATAATGTTTGTGCTCTTGAGGTGATTCAGGATTCAGGCAGCGTGCCTTCATGTCAATCATCAGTGTTATTATAGGATGTAGTTATTACACTAAATAAAGCAGGTCTTTTATTATTTTATTTATTATATATTTTTCACAAACAGCTGAAACTAAAGATTCGAAGACTCCATCTTTATTTCAACACGCAGTGTGAACATCATTCAGAGAGAGCGAGTCGGGGCGAACAAGGCTCTTCATGTATCTAACAGATTCCTCCCCCTCAGCACGGTTCCCATGGCAACACAGACTATGTCAATCAGAGTCACGCCTGTGTGTGTGTGTGTGGCTGGTTGATGACTTTTGAGTTTATATTGTTCCCAGAATGCATCAGTGTGGCGCGGTGGAGTCAGTAGTTCTGTTTGACCAACAGAACTGAAACCAGGTGAATTACCTGCTGATGGATGATTGATTAACCCTCCTGCACAGAGCTCACATGCGTCTGTCTGCAGTCGAAGAGCAACACAAAGGGGGTGGGGGGGGTGAATCCTGCCTAGCAACACACGCCTGAGTGTTTCCTTCATGTCTGCAGCACACACTCCGGACCACCTGCACGTCACAGCCTTTTATTGATCCATCTATTGATTAGCTTGTCCAGTGATCGGTGCAGGGTGAAGACCTTGTTTCAGGGACCTGGACCTGTTCTCAGACCTGTGAATATTTTTAGAGACAGATCAATAAATCAGCTTGGCTGATGGATCAGTCATATCAGCTGATCACTGATCGGGTCCCATTTGTTTCTATTGGATTCTTTAAACTCCCACGTATTGATCAGTGTTGACAGGTCTGAAGGGTCCTTCTCCTGAACCAGGTTCTTTGTTCTGCATGGTCTGAACCAGGAACTCTGCATGACGTCATACAGCTGGCACGTGATGTGACGTGTTTATTGTTGTTGTTTTGTGTGTGTGTGTGGGGGGGGGGGGTCACTGCAGAGATTGATC
>JAVQJF010011193.1:0-32575 GCA_036023855.1 Gadopsis marmoratus
TGACTGGCGACCAGTCCAGGGTGTTTCCCTGCCTCTCGCCCAAATGTTAGCTGGGATTGGCTCCAGCCCCCCCCTGCGACCCTTCGGGATAAGCAGTCTGGTTAATGAATGAATGAATGAATTAATGTCAGCTTACAAATGCTATGGCTGATCAAATCTGCAAGGGACAGTCATCATTTCTGCCACCAAAGTCCATGCTAGTCAAATAGTAATGAGAAGTCTGCTTCTGTTCACTTCTGTTTGAAGACCCAGAATAACCAAAAATGTCAAGCGGTAAATCTGCCACCATTAGCGATATGAACTGCATGTGTGCCCAGCGAAAACGGTAGGCTTGAGAGGCGTAGCAACAGTAACTAAGGGGGCTTGGCAAACGATGAATTGATTGGCAGAATTTGAATCGACAGCTATTTGGATAATCGATCAAATTGTTTAAGTCATAGGAAAATTGCAAAACATTGTCTGATTCTTCTCAAATGTGAGCATTTGTTTTGTTTTACTGGTCAGACAAAACAAGCAATCTAAAGATGTTCACCTTGGGCTCTTGTAGACTCAACAATTCATTGACTAAATAGAAATACACAGGTTGCAGCCCTTCAATAAATATTTCATTACAAACAAGAGCATCACACTCACTCTTTGTCCAGAAGCTGTTTGACTGTGAGGTAGGCCCAAACCCTCTTGATGTGGCTGTCAGACACTGTTCCAGTGGACTCCATGGTGATGTTTGTGTCATTGAACGACACCCTTCTAGTCCTCTGCCATAGTCCAAATTAATAGTTGTGTCAGTGTGCATAGCGACTTTCACAAACCTTTCAGAAGATTACAGCTGTTGTGCAGTGTGGATCGTTCCTTACCGAAATGGCCACAGCCTGTGGGGTAAAGGTTTCGATGTTGTTGTCAATGATCTGACCAGCCACCACAATCTCAGAGCCATTATAATACTGGCTGAAGTTAGTCTGGGTTAAATTGGTCCCACCCGCATAGATCATTGTCACATCTGTCAACAGAGGAGTGGCCACCTCTTCATAGAAGTCCTGTTGACATACAGTATGGACACTGTGTGAATGTTTAATCTCTCCACAGCCAAACGTGATCAATTTTATCTACAGAAATGTAGCAAGTCTATAATGTGAGGAATGTGCAATTGATTTAAAATACCTTCAGCTGTAAATCAGCATCAGAATCTTCATAAATCCGTCGTGCCGCACCGTTGTTCTGCAGCGCCATCTTCTCAAGGAACTCAAAATTGACATCAAAACCAAAACCGAGACAGTAGAGTGGGAATTTGTCTGCAATAGCTGCTCTCACATTTGACTGTATTTGTTCAAGATTTGTCACCCCTGCAAAGACACAAGACAGGCGATTTAAAAAGATTGTTGAGCTCAAATTCCACAATCAAAGCAATATCCTGGGATTAGTAGAAGTTACAGTGTGTACGCAAACAAATTCTATGCAGTTATTTGTAAATAATATCAACGTTGTTTTCATTTAAATGTCCGTCGTCTTGAATGTCCCATAAGGGTGAGTTTTAGCTTGGTGACAGTCAGATCATTTAAAAATGATTGTTAGGGGCCTTATATTCATTTCTTTAAGTATTTGTGCACATGATTGTGTGCATGTGTGTTTTATTGTAACCTGTGGTTGGATCTCCATCAGTGAGAAGTATAAGGATAGACGCTGAACCTTCTCTGGGATGTGCATTCAGCATTTGTGCTCCTTCCAACACTGCTCTGTTAATGTCTGTGGCTGAAACAAAACAGAAAAAAGTTTCATTACCGCCATTCTAGTGTTTAATAATGTTAACATCCCTTTATAAAATATTTATTAAAAACCCTCACCTCCTCGATCTTTAATATTCCGTGCAAATGTCTTGGCGCTATCCAGGTTTTCTTTGTTGGCCTGAACAAGTTCTCGTTTCCAGTGAAATATGTTGCTATCAAAAGTGATGAGACCAAAGAAGTCATCTTCTGCCATGTCATTCAAGATATGGATTAATGCTATTCGGGTCTGGGGAAAAAACATCATTCATACATTATAACTTAGTCAAGTAAGAAACCATGTAATAATCATAGTTTACCTTAATATGGTTGTCTGTAAACTAAATCATACACATAATAGACTAATTAACTGACACAAACTCAAAACTAAAATGTCTCTTATGCTACAAATTCACACTCTTCAAATACTGTACCTGGTGCATTTTTCTGCCGTGCATTGAGCCACTTTGATCAATGACAAAGACAACATTTTTTGGTATGCGGGGAAGACTGGACGGAGCAAAGTGATGAACAAAGAAACCAGCCGATGTCTTAAGGAGGGGTAAGGAGAAGGTTTGATTGGTTAGAAATTGGTTAAAAATTGTTGAAAAGACGAGGGGGGGGATATACAATATCCATTTAGCTCTTACTTATCTATTCTAATACACCATTCAAAGTCAACTCTCTTCCCGGAAATGAACTCTGGCTGTACCTTGATGTCTCCCAATGAGGTGTCCCTCTTGACATCATAAACAATAACCAGATCTCCATTCAGACCCTGATCTCCGCAGCCGTCACATGTTTTCTGTTGGTCCTCTGTCGGGTAGAAATACACCCACGCCTGGAAACAAAAGATGAATCAGGTTTTATAAACTATGGGTCAGAATAAGAATTGAGTTCAATACAGATCAGAAGTTTGCATCACTGCATGCTGTACCTGTTTGTCTGCCAGTGTTTTGGTGATGGCATTAGCCAGGGTCTTGATGCTTAGTCCTCCTTTAATATCGATGAAATTGATGCCAGCTTTCTCATTGATATGCACGTCAACCTGGCGTTGACAATAAAATAAAATAAAATAGAAGCTCTGACCATGGAAGATGATATTACCTCAGCATTGGTTTCCTGCATAATAACTGCTTAGATACCAACAGGAAGGACACACCTTGAAGTCTTTGACAGGCTGCATAGGTCGAGCGTGGATTTGCAGCTCGTACTTGCCGAGCTTGCGTTTCAGCAGCTCCTCATAGGTGAGTTCAAAGGTGACCTTTTTGTGAGCAGCCACGGTCACAGAGGTCTTGAATTCCTCGAGGGTCCTCCCTACAGAACTGCAACATAAATGATAATCATGGCATCACAGCAGTGGTTGCCACCCACTTCTGGCGTGTATCATCTTCAAATGAAACGCAGGTTATAGCCTTACTCTGAGCAGTTCATCTAAAGAGTGATTTTTCCTTTATAGATTGTTACAATTGAAGGATTTTAGAGACCTGAAGGTGTGAAAGTAGCCAGTATTTTGAAAGAAAAAAGCAAACACTTGAGAAAAGAAGGACATTGATCCATTGATCCATGTACCTGACAAGCCCAGCGCTTTGGCCATGAGACACGGCCTCACGGTACTGCTGCTGAGCTGCCTCCTTAGCTTTCACGACACCATCGTACTCCTGGCCATCCATAAACCTGAAGAAGACCAAGGAAATGTCTTTCTTCATAGACGTGCTCCTGAGACATACTCCATGATTTATTTTCATGATTTATTTTCATGTATAATTCTTTATGTGCAAATTCCTGTTACTATTCACAGATCATTTTTGATTCACACACATTTTGAATTTACTGATGAAGGCATTCTTGGGAATCCGGACTTGGAATTCTATCTCCTTTGACTCATCCATACGATTGGCCACGCGGCTTATGATGACAGTGGTGGCATAACGACTGGTTACTGTGGAGTTGATGTGAAAACTGTAGATGTCCCAGTCATCCTGAGCAAATAAATGAAGCACATTTCACAATAAAAGAAAATGGTTTGTTTAATCTCACTGGCTGATGACCTGCTGACCAAAGATCAGATGATTGTGAAAAACAAAGTGTTGGTGGGTGGCATCAGTGAAATCCCATTGGTCTAATGGCAGAAACACCCTATTCTTGTTATTTCTCACCCACTGATTTTTGATTTCACATGACTCATACATTCCCAACACTCCTAGTACTTAAGTTTAAAATGGAATGATTAACATCACAGGGACCATATTTATGGCCCAGAACATGAGTAATACACATTCACACACACACAAAAACATGTTTTTGTCACTTAAGCCACTGCATTGTTGACTTACGATAATTCCGTGGAGTTTTACTGCAACTTCACCCAAACTCAAACCATGAATTCAATTCAATTTATTTATATAACGCTATATCATAACAGAGTTATCTCATAGCACTTGTTAATATAGAGCAAGTCTAAACCATCTCTATATGTATAGACCCAACAATTCCACCATGAGCAGCGCTAGGCGACAGTGGCAAGGGCCTCAAGCAGAACCAGGCTCTGGGTGGGCGTCATCTGCCTCAACAGGTTGACTTTACTAAATACCAAGTCTTAACTTTGAAATTGAATGGATAAACTGGATAAACATTTTGTCCCCATAACAAATATAATACCCGCACACACATATGAACAATAAGAAACAACACTGTAGGTAGAGACCCTTCAGGTCCTTCAATCTGCGCATTGTGATGTTTATCAGAGGCAGAGTTCAATGTGTTGCAACTGACAGAAAGAACTGGAGATACAAAAAGCAAAAATAAGTAAAGAACAAGTCTTATCTATCTGTTAAGGAATCAGCGGTATGATATCAATATAACCAACAGAATCAGTTTCCTTGAAGTGCAGTGCTTTGTTCTTAAGGTTTGTGACCTTACCTTGTTTGGTAGTGTGGTAACCAAAGCCAGCATCAGCCCAAAGAGGGTGATCTGCACCAAAGTTCTCTCCATGATGTCTCCCACCAGACTGCAACACAGGCAGGTGAAACTGTCTTTTAAACTCAAACAGACGACGACAGCATTAATGTGTACATAATTTTCTATAAAAGGGCAAATCCTCCTTTCCCACTCTCCTCTTTCAACAACTCCCGCACTCCCGTGACTAAAACACACACACACCCACAGGCACATTCCCACCCACTCACAGATACACACTTATGTTCCTCCTCCACACACATAGCTAACAGACATCATCAGAAAAACAACTGCTTATGTGAGCTTTACTGTTGACATTGAGGATTCAGCCTTTGTTACCACACTTGAAGCTTTTCGTGCAAACACAGACAACATTGGATTGGAAACTTAAAGTGAAAGAGATACACAGAGACAATTTGGCTTTATATGTTTAGTGTGTGCACTGTCAATGACACAAGTATGTGACTAATATATGGTGTCAAGCAAAAATTAATTTATTATTTCTGTCTTCAAGTATGTACAGCTTTTGTGAAAGAGTACCGATCTGACGAGGTCAGGAAATGGCGGAGAAAACAGGTGATACAGCAGGCAAAAGCAATCATACACCTAGCTTTCAGTGCAAGCTTCAAAGAGATCAAAGACATGAGCTACTGTGTAAAGCACAAAGAAAATAGCTGCATAGGAGATAAAAACGTCATAATGGAAGAAATTCTTGCCTTTAAGACAAATATTGAGTTTAAATCAAAATATTGTCACACTGTGGAAACATGGGAGGATTTTTAAGGGGCTCTCCACCAATTTTACACATAAAGTTCAGTTTAGTCATCACAAGAAGAACTTCTGAGCCTGTGAAAACTGTTGTATTCTGTGGCTCTTGAAAGAGCTTTCCAAGATTTGAAAAATAACCCTATACATGCCAAAGATGCTATTGCGTAGTTGCATTATGGGAAATGTAGGTTCCTGCATTTCTGGAGCTTGGCCCATACTCGGGCCTAAGAGTCACGACATGTCGGCCTCTGCTGTATCATTTTGACCATTCTTTTGTAAATCTGTCTCTGTTGAGTCCCCCAACTGTATGGAAGTGCAATACTGAATTACTGGATTACCCCTTTAATGGTAAAAATCATGTTAAAATTGAAAGGGTTATGAGTTAGGACCACAAAGAGATCAAAATAACAGCTTTGTCAAGATAAATCTGCAGTCAGCACAAACTGCACTTAGCAATTTGTCTATAGTAGCTCACTCAGTTTTGAAGAACTGTCTGACTCATTATGCCCATCCTACTTCTCGACTACACAGATTTTTGCCACTGCTTTGTTATTGCAGAATACAATTACAAAAATCACACATTGGTGCATTCAACAAACCATTGTTCAGAGGGAATTACAGACATTATAAAAGAGAAGTATTGAAAGTTTAAGTGTTGCTTTTGAGGCCGTAATATTAAAATAATTGAAACCGCGATAGCGTAATATTTGTTGGAGATCTTTGATTTAAGTCAGCCATAATACATACATTTAGCTGTATGAGCTATATGAGGCCAGCATCTAATAAACACAATTCAGAAAACCTATGGCATTGCACAAATAACATGTCAAGCAGTTGTGGCTTCTCAATAATTCACACTCTTCACACGCCTCTAACATTGTCATCACTTATCGAACAACCAAACAACCACAAGGTAATCTGTTAAAAACCACAAAGGCAACAATATGTAAAGCTACAGATTGCATTAGTAGAGGTATGGTATGATTATGAATTTGACTCGTATGTTGAGTCCTTCAGCCCTCCTTGTCGTATGGTTTCAATGCCAGTTTCCTTTAACAACATCCTCCTGTAACTCACCACATCAGCCTGTGCACATTCGGAATATCAGTGTATTCATGTAGGCGGTGGTGCAGGTGGCAGAGCAATCCCACAAAGAAATGACTTCAGTGAACAAGATTTCTTTACAATCTGTGATATTTTGTGAACCAGATTATAGTGTTTGATTGCAATTTGTCAATCCACATTCATTATTCAAATCCCATAATTTACCTGTGAAGGTGAAAGCATAGAATATTTAGTGTCTGCTTTGAGTCTAAATGCTTTTCTTCATAAAATTGAAACTGCAATTCAAGGCACTCTCATAGGTGTTCTGTTCACCTGAAGATAAAGTTCAAGTTCATTCAAATCTCTTAAGGATATTTCATCAATGAGGAATGAAACCTATCCTTGGACTGAGAGAGCAGAGTAAAGCAACCGGCCCTAGTGACCAGGATGTCAAGTCTTCACAGTGACGGCATGATGGTGACTAATAAGGTGTTGCATTAAGACACTTATCTGCAGCACCGAACTATGAATGGAACTGTACAAACACGGGAGCTATATACAGACTAACAAGAATTCATATATACACACGGCAGCTTATATATAGGGGTGATATGTTGCAACTATTTATATAAACACAGCATGAATGAACAGTATATTATGTACATTCAAAGAGTGGTAAGGTACATACATAAACAAAGACAAAGGTCTGCACTTTAAAGCCTGATTGGGCAGTTCTACATGTTTTAATGTACTACTACCATCGCACTGCACTCAAGGATTATGCACTGTAATATGGACATGAGGTATGTTGATGGAAAATTAAATAACTCAAGAATGGAGACAAGTATGTACATATGGTTAAATACATGCTGGTTAAATATATACAGTATATGCACATATGATTGATTAGACCAATAATGAGATTTCTTTTTGGTAACGGAATTGGAAGACACAATGCTACTCAAATTACAGAGTTCTGGCTTTGGGGTCTGGCAGCTGATAGGATGGCGCTGCAATGGGGCCGGGGGCATCCTGGGCTGAGGGCACAGCAGGAAAGGCAAAGACTCCTGAAGGAAGTGGGAAGAGAAACCCAGGCCACTGGCTAACAGAGAGAGGTGAGGACAAGGCCCTGAATGGAGCATGAGAGTGAAGCTGATAACTGGGACGAGGCCCTGTGGAGGGGCTGCTCATCATTGTTGACGCAGGGCTGTCAGGCCATGACAGGGGAAAACTACAGACCTCTGGACCTGGGGCTGTCCATGATGATACCTAAAATGGTTAGATATTAGGCAATTAGGCAATATAGGCAAATATTAACTTTCCCAACAATGATTAATTGCACTTGGACAATGTAATACATTTTGTAGGTAAATACACACACTATATAGTATGTTGTGGAATTGCTTGCCACTAACCAGTAGTACACTCAAAACTAAACAGTTTCTATATCCTCAAGCTTATGGAGAGTCACTGTGTGTATGTCTGTGTGTGTTCTTTGTGGTTTATGTCTGTAGGGTGAATGTACTGCAGGGTTCTTCACTGTCTTTGGATAGAAGTTGTTTTTTGTTATTGTTGCATTTTCTTGTATTTAATCAATTACATTATTCTGTACATTATTCTGTACATGTTACTTATGTCAATAAACTAATTAACTAACTAACCAAACAGCCAGGCATTACACTGTAAATCGCACTACTTGTAATTAAATTACCTTTTTTTATTAGCTAAATTATAATAAAGATTGTTGTAAATAATTTAATCATTTTGTTTCTAACATTTAGTTTCTCGGTACATAACTAGCATGAAACTCACATCTGAAGCACTAGCCAGTTGTCCACGTGTCCGAGGCACAACCTGATCCCAAAGCCGCTGCCCACTGATGCTCAGAGAGTTAGTGCGTGGCCTGTGGGTAACAATAAGAACCTCCTGGGCCCAGTCGTCCATCAGCCGTTGCAAGTCTTCAGGCAAGGTGTTTTCATTGGCACTCTTGTATGTGCCTGTCTTGTTGTTGCTGTTATTGGCCTGAGCTTGGGCCAGTCCCATCACTGGCTGGTGAGAAGGAGGTGTGGCACCAGTAGGCGGCTGCTGGGATTGATTGAAAGCCCCTGATCCGGCTCCAGACCCTGAGAGGACACACACACACAAACATACCGTCACACCATGTTTATTGAGCCAGTCATGGTCGGTGTCATTGAAGATGATTTTGAATTTATTTATTTTTAGTGAGACAATGTAATTTCACGCACTGCTGCCACGCTCTTTGCCGAGACACAGTCGCTTCAGTGTTGACCCTATGATGTAGAAAATACTTTTGTCATTCCCATTAATTATGTAATTATGTTCAGTCGCAAAAACAAAGCAAAACAAAACTGCTGAATACTGCCACAAATCAAAGGACCAAACTAACAAATGAAGCAATCCCTGAAACAAGACAGTCCATTTATTAGCAAAATCATGCAAGTGGTCATATTAAAGTGCAGTGTTAGAGTGTAATAAGATAAGAAGGAGGAGAGACATTAGAAATGTTATAGCTGATTAAGGTGCATGTGTATGTTATAAGGTGGAAAAATAGCACAAGCATCGTAGGAGACACTTGAAATGTGAGATAATGCCCATTACTATTAAAATGAACCTTGATTATGCAAACCTCAAACTTCTGATCCAATAAACAGGAATGATGAGTAAAAATGATTAACTATAAAATTCTTGGTCTTTGTTTGTTTTGAGAAAATTGGGTTTAAAAAACATTGAGTCAATCAAAATCTTTACTTCTTCAAAACACATGTTACTCTTTGGGGTTTGAATAAGCAATATATTTCTGTGCAAGCAAAAATACCAGATAAAGGCAAACGATAAGCATGAGGCGAAGCAAAAGAAAGCCCAGCATTGTTTTGCGGAATAGTTCAGCAAAGACAGAAATAAAAGATATCAGTGAGCTAAAAGTGGAGATATACTGTATATAATAAAAAATTAAGCTATGCGGGAAGAGAAGAGATACAAACAGATAGACAAAGACACAGGCCCACTGAGAAATCTAGCTCGTGGCTTGCTACTCGATTTATAGGTCACTCTCTCAGATGTTTGAGGGTAATTAGCCCAGCCTGTAGAGGAGTATAATCAAAGAGGGAAGAGGACACCAATGTAAGAAGAGCACACACGGAAATATCCAACAGTACAAACAACTTTATACCCTTGTATTAGTGGAATCTGTTCAGCTAACATGCTGTGTTGCAGGTGGTCACCTTGTCCGGGGGGAGCTTGTGTGCCAGTGCCATCTCCATGTAGTCCGGCGTAAATATTATCAGAAGACAAAGAGCCCTTGAGGGAACAGGGCTGCTGAGTCTGCACAGGCTCTGAGGTTGAGCTGGGAAGGTGGCTGGTGCATGAGCGTGCCCTGCCATGAGAGGGGAAAGATCCTTTGGCTGGAGAGCCATTTAAACTCACTGTGGGCTCACCTGTACCTGTAGCAGCACCTGGACACACACACACACACACACACACACACACACACACACACACAAGCATAAGAATGGTATACTCCTGGCTCTTGCTGTAAATATTCAACTTATAATACTGGAGATTCTGAAAAGGAACTCACTGGATCTGCTGGAGTCACTAGATTTGGTTGTGACATTTCTAAATTGTTGAACTAAAGGGCTGAGGAGTTTGCCAGGCTTCAGTCTGTGCTTGCTGGACCTCTTTCTACGGCCGGCATGTGGTGCAACATGTGAGAGACCCAGGCCAGGAGGAGGGGCTTTGCCAAGCCGGCGATACAGCAGCTCCACTTCCCCCCGCTGATGGGCCTGCAGCTCAGAGATCTCCCTCAGATGTCTGAGGGGATGGAGGCAGGAATACACTGGTCACTTACAAGACAAATAACAAAGTATGTTCATGTAAAGACACTAAATGAGGCTAAACGTAAACCACTGGCTATACTTATTACTTCTCTCTGAGTCTCTGTAGTTCCTTCTTCATGTCCGAGTCCTCCATCTCTGAGTCATTATCACTGCTGGCATAGGCCGAGCCGTGCACGCCTCCATGCCTACTTGGTGAGTCAGAGCTCTGCACACTGCTGCTGCGCCCTGAACGACGGAGGAAGGCCACTGCCCTCTTCATGAGGTCACTTCCTCTGCGCTCAGAGCGAGTGTTTCGAGACGGGGTGGCAGGAGCCAGCTTTGCAGGGCTGCTGTCGGCCCCCGAGTCCGAGGAGAGGAAACGAGCATGGACCGTGACATCCACAGGGACAGAGGGCGAGGTTAGGGCGCGAGGCAGGGAGCCTCGCTTGGCCATGGATGGAGGTGTGTCCAGGTAGAAATCAGGCGGGGCAGAGTAGCGGCTGCAACGTGTCCTCTGTGTAATGTCATCTTCAGTGCTAACCACAGAGAAACGGCCAATTGTGGTGGAGGCAGTCATGGTCTCAGCCTGAATGTGGTCCCCAATGTATCCTACAGGGTGTGCTGGTGAGGCAGCACTGCTCCAGCTCCTTTGCTTCACATCGCGCCTATTTGCCACTTCAGGAGGAACAGAGATTATCTGCAAAAATCAAAGAACAAAATGGTTTTATAGGGCATCAGGTAATGCTTCTGGAATAGCAAATGCAAATCGGAAAGACAATTTAGTCTCCTTTTCGCACCTTAAATCGGCCTCTTGTTCCAGAACAAGAAGCAGAGTGAGGAACATGTCTTCTTGACAGGGAAGCTGCAACAATGTCCACAACAATAAAAAAAAAAACTGTGGCTCTACAGTAATCAATGGTAACAGTAAAACGTAAGTTTGGTTAGAAGTTAATGATGCCAGTCTTGTTAGATTGATTAGTGTCTGCTGTACATACCACACACGGCTGAGTCACTCAGTGTGCTCAAGCTATCCATTCTCTCTGGAATTTGAGGCTAAAAGGAGTGACAGGATGAGAAATGAACAAAACAGAGACATGGGAAAACTACAATACAAGCTATTGCGCTATTATATAACTATTAATATTGTATAAAAGGTTGAGGAATGTTGACAATGGTCTTACTGTAGGCGGTACAGATTATCTTCAAATCCCTCATGCAAATAAAAAGTTTTTCTATGTATCCAAATGGCACACATGGTGTAGTTAATGACATTTGGAATGTATCTGGTAATATATCAAACTAAATATTTAAAACCAGCATTAACAGGCAGACTACACCAATTACATGTGCATTATTATGTGCTGACATGTACTACAAATAGTATTGCCATATTTGCAATTTTCTGGCAAGAGTCCTTCCCTACATAGTTAATTTTAATACACTACATTACAGTTTTAGATGTATGCCAAAATATCCTCACTCTGCCATCACTCCCAAACTGATTGACAGTTATTTTAATACATAGTCTAACACTCAACAACAACTAAATGAGAACTTTTAACATTTTCTGATGCTGTTAGAAGATTTAATATACCAGTACACACTATACAATCTAACCACAAGGTCCAGGTTGCTGTTCTGGAGCTCTCGATCATTTCACACAGTCTTCCCCAGCAGATCAATAGTAAATGGCAAATTTAGTGGTGGTGAAATTATTTTATCGACTGCTCTTTCAATGGTCAAGAGATAAATTTAAAATTCAACTGGGCAGACTCCACCTCCTGAAGAAGATAGTGTAATACAATTCGAAAGCTCTGAAGGGGCTAATACCTTGTGGTGAGATTGTTTTTTCAGCTGCTGTTTCCAAGATCAAGAATAAACTTTCAAATTCAACTGTATGTGAATATACTGCACCTTTCATTTATATATAATATACAGTTTAAGAAGTTACTGATTATTGTACTTACCAGCTGTTCTCCTGCCCTGTAGCGTCCCTCGCCTATCGGCCCTGGTGTGCTGTTTCCTGACCCTCCTGTGGCGCTGTCTGGACCAGGAGGAGACTGGATGTACTCGGTGCAGGAGCCTGGTGTCTCTGCAGCACTGCCTGATGGATACATGGGAGCATATTCCTGGTAGAGCAAGTTCCTTAGTTTCTCATCCAGTGTTTTGATGGTGCTGTCCACAAAACCTCCGCGGCCCAGTCGTCCTTCGCCATCTGACTCACCGGGCCCTGCACCATGCTGGGACGGTGCTGGGCTCTGGGGTATTGAGGGCACTTTGGTCCCTCCTACACTGGAAAAAGGCTGGTGGAGCACCACAGGCTGTTGTGGGCGCTCGTTCCGCGCTGCAGAGGCATAGGAGACAGACAGCGGCTCTTTGGCTAAATTCGGCTCCTGGAGCGGAAGAGGAGTGAGAGGAGACCCACTCTGCAAGCCGCTCACATCCAGAGACAGGGGCATGACCAGAGGGCAGCATGGCACCTCGTCAGCCATAGAAACAGAACATGTTATGTCGGGCATCTGCTGAGCTGCATGGACCGGGGAGCCCAAAGGGGATCCCTGTGACTCATCAACTGGGAAAGACGTATGTGGGGATGAGGGGGGCAAAGTTTGAGCTCTGGCTGGCTGGGCCTGATGGACATTGGGCTGCACCGAGCTGCTCGCAGGCTCCACTGACTGAAGGGTCGGGGGAGCAGACACAGGGGGAGACAGAGTGGCTAAGAGGAGAGGGTCTGTGTTGGACATTATCGGAGGGCTACAGAATCCATACACATCATAGGTGAAGCCTCCACTTCCACCAGACATTGTGGAGGACGACCCCTCTTCTGCAGGAAGAAAAATTAAGAAAAATTGATTAGCGATCGTAAGATTTGTAGGATGTCTTTCATTCAGCTGCTACACAGTTGTGCTAAAGTTCCATGCAGCTGTCAAATGTTGTGCTGAAATTGCTCTGTAGATACAAAGTTACCTCTGGAGGCAGAAGGCTTTGCAGTGCCACTGTCAGTAGGCTGCGTAGTGGCTGAACTCCCAGGAGACTGCGTAGTTGTACAATCACATGGGGTCTCCTGGCTGGATGTGGGTGTTTCCTCTACAGGGCAGATTATGAACCATCTCTTTCCTGTATGAAGAACTGCAAGAGTTCAGACAATTACCACCCATGTTTTTACATGTGAATGTGGCATATGCAAATAAAGGAATTACTAGGAGTGAAGATAGATACATGTTTGAAAGAGATAATTGTTTTACCATTCTGCTGATAGACAGCCTGAGGTGCTCCAGGCTGCTGACTCTGCAGAGGGATAGACAAATGTGAGCTAAGTCAATATGCTACTTGCCACTCTGTATTTATTTGTCTATAGTCTTCCATGAGTATGTCTCTGTCCATGTCTATATACATATAGATTATATTCATATCTATATCTAGCCCCCATCTTACCTCTCCTACCAGCCTTTCAGAAATCTGGCCTTGTTGAGGACTGCAACTCAAAGTGGAGGCCTTTTCCCCCTCCATGTCTTCATTCAGCATGTCTTCAGCTTTATCCACAATGTCCTTGAGCTGATCAATGAAGATCTCCTTCTCTGATGGCAAGATAAAGCCATTCTCTACCTGTAGAAATACCGTTTGAAGATGTTAAACAATGTCATAAAAATAACCAATAGGTGACAAAAACTGTAAAAAGTAAAATGTTCAACTAACCATGTAAGTGGCGATTTCCTCCGGAGCATCTCCATCCAGATCAAATTTAAATGTCACCATTTTGTGGTTGTGAGTCTCCAGCTGGCATTCGACCATTTTATCACCAGTGTTGCAAACCTGTGAGAGCGAGGGTTACACTTTACAATCAGACACATTAATATTTTAAGAAATTGTATTTCAATTGTCCCAAATTACTCACATTGAGCATGCTCAGTTTGGGTTTGCTGGTCTTTTCTTGTCGGGAACGTGTGCGAGCAGACTTGCGGTGGTGTTTCCTGGGTTTTCCGTCCCCCTTCCCCCCACTAGCCAAGCTGTCATAGCCGTCACTTGTTTCCTTACCAGATGCCACATCAGAGTTGAGACTATAAAAGGAAAAGTTGTGTTGAAAACACATTATCACCGCTTGGTTAGTGACACATTTTTATCACACAAAGTTATAAAGAGAACAGGGTCTATAAAGAGCTGAAAGTCAGGCAAAACAAACTTGACACACACCTGTCATAGGCATAACTGGGTAAAGAAACTGGTTTGTCCTGAAGCCCATCCTGAAGACAGAAAAATGGCAAGGTGCAAAACAGTTAGGCGACCTTGGTAATTTTATACACAACAGATCATTGCAAGACTATATAGCACTAGTTTCAATGTTAATGTGCACTATTAGCTTTTGACCTTATTAAAGGGTTATTTTAGTATCAGATGGAAAGGCTGGTTTCAACTTGGGATGGAGATAGAAAGCATGTTGAAACCTTTTAAATTACATTACCATCCGTAACAAATAGATGTCACTGATGAAGGGCAAATGCAACATTTTTAACAAGATGCATATGCATGTAGATCAATTTTATACTCAAAACTGTACAAGTTTGGCTTTATCCCTACCTCTACACAGGGATCTTGTTGAAGGGTGCTAGATGCAGATCTCGACTCGAAGTTTTGCTGAGTTGTGGTCTGGCTGGCACACTCAGACACTGAGACTGTTGTCTGGATGCCAGCAGGCTGCAGAACTGGAGCTGGGACTGAAGCTGCGACAGGGGCTGGAGCATGAGCTGCAGTTTGAACTGAGGCTGGCAGTGTGCCAGGGATTGGGGCCGAGGCAAAACCTGGGACTGACAGTTTGGGTTCACCAATTGCAAAAGATGTGTCTGAGCTTTTTGGTGGTTCAAAGGTTGGACCCGATGCAGAGACTGGTGCTTGAACTGGGGCTGAGCCTGGAGCTTGCACTATTGAAGTTGAAGTTGGGGCTTTGTCAAGAGTTGAAGCTTGAGTTTGAGGCATGACTGCAGCTTGAGCTGATGCTGGGACTGGTGGTTGGTTTTGTGCTGGGGCTTGAGTTTCGACTTGGGCTGTAGCTGAGACTGAGATTGAGGCTGGGACTGGAACTGTAGGGGCTACAGTTAAGTCTAGGCCAGCTGCAGTAATTTCTGCATCTACATTGCTTCCCCACAGAGGAGTCTGAACAGCAGGCAGTTCAGGGTGGACCAGAGCCAAAAGGTGAACATCTCCTAAATTCCCCTGTGGTGCAATCCTCTGTATCTGGAAGAAATTGCAGATTTAGGAAATTGTTCATTGTTAATACAAATACAGTTCAACCCTAAACACATGGCCTGCATGCATTATACCAACAAATTACCACCTTAGTATTACAGATTTCCCATGACCCAACCATTACAGTGAGAACTGAGTCACATATTCACCTGGACAGGCTGTCCAGCCAGTTCCTGCACAAGGTAGGGGGTGGGGTATGGGGTGGGTTGTACCTGGGAGAGAGGTAAGGGATGGGTGGTATGGAAGCTACCAAGGTTTGTCTGAGATGTGGGAGGGCCACCCTGCTGCTGGGGCACTGCAGAGGACATGGCCATGGAAAAAAGTGGAATAGGGAGTGCCACATTGAGCACGTGCTGAGGTGTGGACAGAGGGGTCTGAGGGGTGCCGAGAGCAGGTAGAGAGGGCAAGGCAGCATGAGGGGTCAGAGGAAGGGAGGGATGGTGGTGTGAAGGTGAGTAGTGGGAGCTAAACATAGGAGGGCCACTGCTGCTGTAGGCACATTGCAGAGGACCTGGGGGGAAGGGAGGGGGCTGGAGGCCCCCTGTTTGAACAATAGGATATGGTGAGGGAAACTGGGAAAAAAAGGGAAAATGATATCAAACAAACAAAGACAACCAGTCGATAGAAATGGCATTCACACAGGCCCTTTATATATGACTCAGTCCTGTAACCTACATGAACTTCTGTAGGATGTTAATACCAAATTCTGTCTCTACATTAGTCTGATCTTGTGTTGTAATGCTACAACAACGCACCTGTGTGCTGACCTGCAGGGGCAGGAGTGGGGGAGGAGCATTGGAGAGTGACTGTGGAAAACTAGTAGATATGTCAGGAGGACTCAGGTGAGATGTAGGCTGGTCAGCAGATAAGAGCTAAGGAAGGAAATAAATAAATTACTGGAGAGTACAAATTTTGTGATGACAATATAATGAAGAATGGAAATATAAACTAACTAAATATAAACTAACTTAATGCGATTCAATTACTCGGTGTGGTTTGCAGTGTGTGTACTGTAGCCTGCAGTAAGTCATAAGAGATGATGGCTCTACCTGGGGCAGGACAGCAGCTGGTTGGCGATGGCACTAAAGCGAGGAAAGACAAATGAGAAGGAAATACAAAACACATGAAATGCCATCCACATATACACACCCAGAAATACAGTACATGATGAAGCATTTAAAAGGGGATCAGATGCACTTTTTAACCACCTAACACACAGATGTCCTACAAATAGTGTGTTTTCAGAAGGCTGGCGTCACTCATTTTCTGCATTCTTTTAGTTAACTATAGCATTTAACAGCTGACAATGAATGCCCACAACAGAATTAGTCATTTTGGATGTCAAACAAGCATTAAGAACCATTAATAATCATATAGTTGATGTTCAGCCTTAATGGAGTAGCCTGTATGCATATAACTGGCCCACAGAAATCTGCTGTTTAGTTTAGATCAGCCAGCATTCCAAACACACTTATATTAACACGATGTTGGGCAGTGCTGAGTGGACTGCAAGGGGTGATATCCAAACTTTTGCGTCCTAATTCTGCATTTCTCTGTCTCCCTGCAGCTGTTGCCAGGGACTGTCGCAGTTATATTCATGCAGTACCTGCTCCTGGCTGGGTTGGGCAGTAAGCTGCGGCTGTGGAGTGGGGGCTGCAGCTGGGAAGCTCTGTGCTGTCTGTCTACTCTGATGCACAATAGGGGCCGGCATAGCTGGCGCAGAATCTGTCTGTCGGAAACACATAAGAGAGATCCCATTTGTTTGGCCCTGATTTTAGGTAGAATATGAAATGATCAAGTGTGTTTACATTTGTATCATTTTCTTCAACAAATGATGTTAATGATTAAAATGTTCAGTGTGTGAAAGCAGCAGTAGTTATGAGTAGTCACAAAAAAGTAGAGGGGAATGTTTTTTCAGCAGCTGGCAAGGTTCAATAAGGCAAGCTAAAATGGAAATGGGAAGTTATAGCATTATAGCAGTAATACTGCCATACACTGTGCTAGCACATTATTTCGTATGATGCCACACGCTTCCACTATTTTACAACCAAACTTATCTAAAACAGAAACCCGCATTTAAACCCTTATTTAGGTTTAAGCAAGAGCTTAGACTGGCTGCTGCGCTGGCTTTGCTACGTCATGGAAAGGCCAGAGGAGCGAAGCAGCTGGCAGAATCATGAAAGATACAGCAGGCTGCTGCTACAGCAGGACTTGGCCTATATAAAGCTTCTCTAACCTACCAGTGGATCTGGTCTGCCTTCACTGTGATTTGGGGATAACAGCAGATCCCTGTCCAGATTTGTGCTAGAGACAAGCGAGGAATACAGGCTCTGTTCAACTAGTGAGGAGGTAGTACCCCCAACCTTCCCGTGGTTGTGCATTGGATGATTAACAGAGAGGGTGGGGGAACTGCGACTGACGATGTGGTGGAGACAGTGGTTGAGAAGAGTGAGATCTCCGCCTTCATACAAACTCCGTGGGAGCCCGACTTGTGAAGGTGGGAAAAGATGTGATGGTGAAGTCACCAGGGCTGTCTGACTGTTTGATGATGGGGGCGAGGGTAAGGCCAAAGGTCTGGAGGAGACCTTGCCAGATGAGGAGATGTGGGTGAGCCTGGTTTAGAGACTGATGTAAACTGGGCGGATGCAGAGAAAGAGCCTATAAGTGTGTGTCCCAGAGATGCACATCCCTTTGTCCTATCCCTCAGCAGGAGAGACATGCAAGCCTTGCAGTGGCGGTGGGGCTGTGGGCTGTGTGGGACGCTCAGACGGAGCTCTGAGGTAGGTTGTAAATTCAGGGGAAGGAGAGGTGAATTGAAATGACTTGCTGAGTCATGATGAGACTTTTGATGTGGGGGCAAGAGAGGAGATAATAATGATGTATTTTGGGCAAAGTTAGAGGACAGGTCGTCTCTGGCATGCACTAAGCTCTCTGTGCTTTTTGTTGAAGCCAGATCCTGTGACGAACACAGGCAGGGGCTTGGATTCATTGTCTTAGTGCGAGAGTGTCCTACACCGTAACATCTCAACCAAGGATGTGCTTCCACATCTAAAACACACTGTGCTGTCAGTCACGAGCAGGTTGTTATGGCATACAAAGGGATCACTGTTGTGGCGCTGAACAGGTATCATTCCAAAAAAGAAAATAAAAATGCTGTTATTTCAGAAAGCAACAAAAAACAAAACAAAATGAAAGATTTTAGAAAGTTTCCACAGATATAAGAAACGTGTTCACTCACTGTTTGAGACTGATAAGGCCCCTGGTGCAGTTGTGGTGCAGGTTGTTGATAGGCCCCAGGATGCAGCTGACCTATGGGTTTCTGGTAGGCTCCCTGGTGTAACTGAGTGGATGATTGTGTGTAGTTTTCATGTGAGGCCTGTGCTGTGGGTTGCTGGTAGGGCCCCGGGTGAAATTGAG
This sequence comes from Gadopsis marmoratus, assembly GCA_036023855.1. Classification (NCBI taxonomy): domain Eukaryota; kingdom Metazoa; phylum Chordata; class Actinopteri; order Centrarchiformes; family Percichthyidae; genus Gadopsis; species Gadopsis marmoratus. The sequence goes on from JAVQJF010011193.1 coordinate 19,022, forward strand.
AGTCAGCGTGTGCAGGAGGACTGTAGATCATCTGAGTTGTAGAAATGGGCTCCAGGAGTGACTGGTAGAGGCCATTTTGCTGATTGTTTATATCATCTAATAGCATGGTAGCGCTCACTCCACTGTCAACTGTAATGACAGAAGAAATGAAACATTATAATTCACCACGATGCCCTCTGCAGGAAGGACATACACCGAGGAAGGGCAGGGGGAGAAGAGGAGTAGCATCTCATTAAAATTCAAAAGGTGGGTGATGATGTCTCATTTCTGACAAATAGGTGTTACTCAGATGCTGCAGTCACCTTTTCTCTGGTTCTGTCATTCACAAATACTAATTTAACTATTTAAGTCACAGTCAGTGTCATTTCCTGTTAATGGCTGAGTGAGGTTTAATAGTGGTTAGATGATATTCATGTGTGCTTTTAATTTCAGGTTCTCACGTGTGGTAGTCGTGGCAGCTGGCACGGCACAGATCAGGGTCTGCTGCTCCGCCTCTTGGTCCTCACAATCTGTCGCAGCTAATGTGGCGGTCTGTGGTATACCGGTACCGGGCACCTGTAGTAGGTTCTGCTGCGTCTTCTTCACAGCCGCCTCGCCATTTCCTGATGAGACAGTGCGTTCCCTCCTCCATTTGATGAGAGCCACACGGTCCTTGATGGACTTCCCAACTACCTTCACATCACAGTCCAGGAAAAAACCTGACTCCACCTACAAGACACAGGTAAGATGCTCGCTGTAGCTCAGAACACACTAAGTCAAGGTTGTAATTCAACACCTAATAATAATAAATCAACAAATCTGCATTACATTCTTCCCCTGAAGGACAAATAACTGCCTTTTCATGCCTTCTCATAAGTTTGCCGGGAATAGCAAAGATCATCAGTTGCTCTAGTTTCAATCAATACAGTACATCCCTCAAGTCTATCATTACAGACATAACCACTAACCAACTCCCAGTTACATTACACCTAATTAAAAGCAGCTGAGGTTGTGTTCCAAAGAAAAGACTATTATTACAAGGCACTTAGTCTACAAACAGGAACCTACAGTAAGTTCTCCTGATGTATCAAAAGCAATCATCATCAAGTTTGTTTGTAGCCAGTTTAACCCATGGTTAGGCCTGTTTTGAAGTGTCAGTAGATTTTAACAGACAGCTGCCAGCCAATCAGAAAATTTGTATTTTCCAAGGCTATGATTGAGTCAACAAATGAAGCTTGTGGAACCCAAAGTGCAGTCTGAAACAACATCCAAAGGAAAGGTGATAAATCCTTTCTTTGGAACGCCTGGTTTCAGACCTCTAATTGCTACCCACTTAAAAAGTGAAACTCTACAACTGTTGCCTGTTTATATTTACCAAAGGCAATGGTTCTTTCAGTAACTGAAAATATTTGTTTACCATTTCTTGGGCAACGACCTCTGGGACCTCGCTCACCAAGTCAAAGGTAAACTCAATGGCACCAGTGTCTTTGTACTTCCCCTTCAGCTTTTTAGTATCCTCAACCCACAGCTTCAGAGCAATAGATGATTTCTTCCCATCATCCTCTTCATTGAGCTCCACTCTCACGCCTGTATCCTCTGCAAAGAATGCATGGTTCAGGAGGTCCTTGATGGAGTACCTGCAGGAAATTCACAAACTCCAGCTACTGACCTGAACTAAAGGGCACTGTGACTACGCACAACACACAGCAACTGTGCCAGAGCCAAATATTGGCATTAACATCACACTACAGGAACAGAAACATGGAGTTAAGGTACAGGTCAACTTCTAACAACATACAAAATGCGTCATGAGCCCAGAGGCGCTGTCAAAGGTCCTGGTCCACTTACCTTTCTTCCCATCTGTGACAGATACATTCCCCGATTATTTCCTTAATTTCTGGGTCACTGACTTTACTGTAGCTGGCAGGTTTCACTCCCTGCAAAACAATGACATGTCTCAACTCACTAGCTGACACACTCAAAACAGCGGTACTTAGCGCCTAGCCAAATAATAGAGGATGCAAGTAATGTCTTACTGTCAAAAAACACTACTTACACACTATCTAAAACATATTTCCTAGCATCTCAACTCTGGGGATTAAGCAGCTACTGCTGTACAAGAGGTCTTCAGGAGCACTGGAACAAAACTGTTTATATATGTATGTGGGTGATTAGGCGACCCACGAAAAACTGATTAAAATGATGGTAACTGATTCACTGCAGGACTCATGCTGCTGTCCAGCAAAAGGTGAACATTTGCGTTCATTATCCTTTTCATTACTATAAATTGAATGCTGCTTGAGTTTTGGCCATTTGTCGGTCTAAATACAAGATTTAAAGACTAAATGTGGTGGCCAGGTGTCATCAGTTTTAACATTTTGAAGATTGCGTGTTTTGTCAGTCTACTTAAAAACATATGATCAACTGATTGAAAATAATCATTAGTTGCAACCTCTGTACATGTCTCCCAGGAACAATTGATTTACTTAGCTGAAAACAGTTAACCTTTCTTTTTTTTTTTTTTTTTTTTACTATATACATTACATTATTGTCATGACAAATAAGAATTAAAAAGAAATGTGCGGTACACAAGCCAAGTCTAATAGTCAACTCACACTGGTGACTTTTCGGTAAATCTGAGCAGCGTTTTGACACTCGGAATAGGGGTATTCTGAAGTGGCCATCTCCAGCATACACATCCCAAAGGCGTAGACATCCACAGCCTCATCATAATGCTCCTCATACATCTCTGGAGCCATAAACTCTGGAGTGCCTGGAGAATTGATGCAAGAGAAGGAGATCAATTTCATTTAATTTCATCCTAGTTCAGTGGAATCAATGCCAGTGTCAAGGACTGAAATCCAACAGAGGTGCTTAATCCTGATTCCAAAAGTTTTCTAATAACTCACACGATGAAGTAAAAAATGCAAATGTTCGGTGCAACTTTAATGCCTGTCATTCTCAAAAAGGTCTGTTTCACGATTATTTAGCATTGAACTATTTGAGAAAACTTTTTAAATTATGGTGGTCTTAAATATAGGCTATTGGCTGTCCTAATTATTTCCTAGTCTTTTCTAGTCATAGTTGTCTGTAACATTTAATAAAATAATATAGGTTTGTAGTCTAATACAAATGTGAGCTAGTATCATTTCAAAGGGCCTATGTAAAAACTGATTTTGAAACATACATTTATTAGTGTTTAAAGTAGCTATAATCAATATTTCTGTATTAATAATAGATCACAAACTCACAGAGAAATATCACTTGACTCTGCAGTTCCCCTCACTTCGTGTCTTTAAGGTAATTGTTTTGGTTTTCAGGCCCACAACTTAACTGTCTTGGCACACTCACCTCTCTCATCGGCATTATTTTCAGGCAGCAGTTTCCAGGGAAAAAGCTCTAAAAACCCACTGTACATTACCTGTCCAGCACCAACCAGCAGACAGACAAATTAGCGACTTTCTGGTGGAGCATTTAGCAGCTAATGAGCCAGATTTTTCCCCCAGGAGTTGGTGGAGACCAAAACAGAGCGATAAACGGAGTGCTGTTACTGGGACTTATCAGGTTACCAAAATTGCAATTCCAAATGAACGCTAATGTTGCTCTGTGTCTGCTGGAACTGTAAATAAGCAACAAGTTTACCTTAGAAGGTAATATGTCAGTGTTGTGTTCACAGCTTGTTTCCGCTGCCCCCAAATACACAAAAAAATGATTGCAGGTTTAAAATATTCTGTTAGTCACAATTCAATAAAACAGTATCTTGCCAACTAGCTGATGACTTACCAATGACACTTTTAGCAAAGGAGGCCCGCTTCAGCGTTGCCAGGCCCAGGTCTCCTATTTTGACAGAGCCTGTAGGACCAGTGATGAAGATGTTGTCACACTTGAGATCTCTGTGGATGATAGGAGGAGTCCTCGTGTGGAGAAAGTGGAGGCCTTTGAGAATCTGCCTGCACCAGCTCCTAAGAACTTTAGGCTTCATCACCTTAAAACGCTTCAGATACCTGTGGGAGGATAAACATACCATGATGTAGAGATGTTCCAGTTGTCACCAGGCAAAGACATCGAATGGTTATAGACAAAGTGACACATGACGGTCTGTCCCCACAAAACACTGCGCTGGTAAAATGTCTTCATTGAGCTGTTTCTCTGTTGCAAATTGTTATTGCTTTCATTATGCATCAGCTGCAAACACACAGTCAGAATGAATCCCAGATGACTTTTCTATTCTCAAACTAATCCCCTCATATTGACTGCCTTGAAAACATTTTTGTGTGTGTTGGATTCATTTGTTTTGTTAATTAAGTCTTGAGAAAGTAAAACAAAATCTAAATTTTTCTCTTTCTTTTTTTAACATGACACCTTGGAGTTTTCATTCTCTATAGCAGTGTAGCATTAGATGTACCGTAATGCTGTCGTTCAACTGGCATGAAACCTGATACACATGATGTGAGGTCATTACTGTAAAGTTGTTTTAAACTGACTAATAGAAGCAGCAATACGAGACTAATATTTGTGTCTTACAATCAGTGATTTATCAGGCAGGTATGAGGATGAAAAAGATACATATGAGCTAAGATGGGGAGCATACCAACATATCTCAAACATACCAGTAAAGACAATTAATTAGACAATGTTTGTCTTATATTTTCATATTGACTCTCACGTTTTTAGTGTCCCTGAGGTCATTAGCTCTGTCACCAGAACAATGCACTTCTTCCCTTTGACCGGTGATTCCCAGAAGTCATAAAATCGTACAATGTTGGGGTGCTGGAGACCCTTCAACATCTCTGCCTCCTCTTTGAACCTCTGTCTCTCAGCTTTGGACAGTTTCCGTTCCTAGAGAAAATGGAAAAAAAAGACAAATCATTAAAAGAAAAGGAGAAATAATTCATCAGTGACCAGTGAAGTGGGCAATTAGTGAATTAGTTTACAAGTTTGCGGGGTGGCGGAGGAGGGCAGAGGGGTTGAATCATCATCATTTTCAGTGTTTTTCTTATATAATGTGGTAATGGAAGAGATCAAATATCAATTCAACAATAGTCAGGTGTTGCTTCAGGAGTGGAGGTGTTAGATTTGCCTGTGGCTCATGTTTAGAGTGAACACATCTTTGGCATTTTGAGTGGCTAAACATGGGGGTTTGAACCATTTACTCTTTTTTTTCTCATCACCACTGAGTATAAAGTACACAACACTGAAACACTTCACAACTATGAATGGAATTCTAGCTACATCTTCAGAGTACACCCTGTTTAATGTGGCGTACAACAGAGACAGACGCATCTGTCATGACAGATAAACAAAAGATTAAACTGCATTTTTAATCAGTAAATGCCAAATGTGCTGCTGGAACAAAAAAAAGACCATGGCCAAGCTGGAGAGAAATCATTTTCCATTGCAATGCCCAAAATATCAAGAAGAAATTTGATATAGTTACTGTGTACAATTCCTCAGAGTCTAAATCTTACATCTTTGAGTATACAAGCCTTGGTGAATCTGTGTATACTGGATCAATATTTTGGCCCCTGCTTTTCTGAACTGTTGTATAAATAGTAAAACAGCTGACAGCGAACATCCTCTACATTTCTGTTTCTCTCCCGTCAGCATGGCAGATACAACCCAATGGCTTCAGCCACGACAAACGCTACACATCCTCCAGATTCTCTCTCCTGCTGTCTTAATACACACATTTGGTAGCGACAAGGTAGCGATGAGGGTGAATTTAGTGTTTTAAGTGTCTGGAATTCACAATATCCTACTGTACATCTCTTGGCATTGATTATTGACTGATGCTGGGGGATCAGATTTCATTCATAGCCCATAGTGGCCTATGCAGTGCGCAGCCTAATGTGTCTTAGATTACGTGCAGCATTGTGAAGGATATGCCTCCCGCTTTAGCTACCTTTATAATGCTGATTCTTATTAAGAACAAATATACCTGAGTTTGCACACAAATAATGACTGATTCTTTGCATAGAGAGGATCTAAGCAGGGTGTGGCACTTGCAACACAGAATCTGCTTTACAGAGACTTCACTTTGCACAATAAAAACTGAGTAAGAAAATACTTTAACAGCACTGACATTTGTATCTAATGTGAGTGTGGGGCAATGAGGACACAACGCTGCAATTAGTACAAATATAGAACTCTTGTTTTTCCGTGTATCAAATACTACACGTCGTACACACTTGTCCTTAGCTGAACCCACCCTCTCTCTCTCTCCCTCTCTCTCTCTCTGTCTTGGTGCAGAGGGATGCATCAGCAGGATTCACTCTCCAGACACATCTGTGTGGTAATACTACAGTGGTATAAATCCATGTTTAGTATTCATTACCAAGCAATCTAGCAAGACAAATTACACAACAGCGAGACCGAGCTCAAAGTCGTTACGTATTTTACTAAATCATGTTGTATGATTTGCTCATTTCGGGAAAATAACTTGCTCAGCAGATGTTTGATCATCATTTAGTGGATAAATAAGTAACACGCTTGAAGCAGCCCGGTTTGCTCAACGCCAGGCACCTGATCCTCTTCAAACCTGATTTATAAATCCTTCTATGAGCATATATGTTTTCTGCTGTCTCATTCTTAGTCTTACCCCCAAACACACGCACAATATACAGGGCATAAAGGCCCATGATTTGAGGTGCAGTAGGTTTTTGTGAGGGAGGCACACAGGCACAGAAGCTCTGAAGGGCAAGGCCTCACCTCTAGGGACAGAATGGCTGAATCATCACTAGATCTCCCCTAAGAACTTGCTTAGACACACACACTCACACTATACCAATGCACTTGCTGTAGGGATCATCATGCATGATACATGCCTTTTCCTGACAGACATTCAAAAAAAAGTACTCTTCCTCTAGAAACGTCACTTAATAATGTAGAAGTGTTTAAAAATACCAGTGGTTGTTTTCTCTATTGACAGTTGATGAGAAACACTGAGTATTACTTAATACCGTGTTATTAAATTCAAGTGACAAAATCAGAGAACCAAGGCTGAAACGTGGGATGTAAGGAAACAATGAATTACCTTATGCACACGTAATTCCTGAGGACTGATTGAAGATTCACATCCAAATGAGCCTCATAGCATTTTTGTTATGGTACTAACATTAACAAAACAAGAATTTCAGTGTCCTCGCCTCGCTGGAACCTAGTTATGTTGTGACGTGTGATGTGTGATGAGTTGGGCTGCAATTTGTATTACTTATTCCCTCGGGAAGGACAAGGTGAACCTGGATTCTGCAAGCGTAGGAAGACCAAAAAAAGCACCAGCTCTGTTTGTTCTGAAGCCGCACTAGATCTATAAAATCACACTGCAGGGATGAGCCTCAAAGTCACAAACGTTTCTTCTCATTATGATCATTTAATGTAAACTAAAGGTTAATAAAATGTTGTTGCACTGCTGACTCAGCCTGAATCAGCTTGATTTCTTTTTGGCCTTTATGAACATCTTAACCCCAGGATACCAGTACCAGTCAGTGCACTGACTAAATCAATACATCAAAGCAGCTACTCAACGTTTGGTGAAATTATTTGCTGGAAAAAAGTAGCGTACTGCTGAAAAAAACCCAATGTTTTTGACTGAATAGGTTGTTTAAGGCAGTACAATAAGAATTCCTTTCCAGGAATTCAAAAGAAAGTATTTTATAAATTCTTAGGGCACCATACAACAAAGATGTGGATTATCTGTTAAACAGTGGCTGCTACGTAAACTTTAAAAACAATACACACACTGGTTTTGTTACGATCCAAGTCTGTGCATGTGTCCACCGTATAATCTGTTCAAAAACCAGGTGCCTCTGTTTGATCGGAGAATACTGGGGAGTGTAAAGGGAGTCATTCTCACATCAGTATGATACTTCATTGTTTTCAAGTAATGTCCTGGGAGTTATTGTCTCTGGACAGGCTGCAAAAGCGTAGCACATTTTGAGCCCTGAAAGGGCAACCACTGTCTACAGGCTAATCTCTATATCACATGGATAGCATCTAAACTGAGATTACCACATACACAGATTACTGATACGGTAAGCTGTCACTCTTATGAAGCCATGTGTTTGGATGAGCCCCATGCTAAAACTCAGACTAATTACAGTGTCTCCAGTTCATCTGCTGACACTGTGCATAAGGACTGATTAGGCTTTATGAGAGAGAGAACGCTGGTGCAATGTGAGCGCTGACAAGAAGTAAAAAGCTACGTGACTGACAGACAGTCTACCCCTCCTCACCCTGCCCTGTAACAATACTCTGAATGATGGCTCTTTAATGAAACCATTAGGGGAAACAGAATGGGCTTTCAGTGTCTCACCTGGGTGCTGCACGGCATAACGCTTCGGCAATGTGAGATTAGAAAAACAATAGAACAGAACTTTTCTATCATCAATAAGAAAGTGTGTAACACAAACACCTGCTGACTTTCAACCTGCTCCTGACTGACAGGTGGCTAAAGAAAACATAATAATGCACAAAATAATCTGGGAATAATCCATAGTCACTCTGGGATGTTAAGGCACCTACAAGCAGGTGATGTGATTTAAGCAGCGTAAAGTGACGTTACTTTCTGTTGCTGAGAGTTTGTTAGATTGGATCTTGAATGTGCCTATAGGTGGTCAGATGATCAGAAAAGAAATGCACTGAAGTTACAGAGTAATTAAACTAGTCCTTTGTTTGTTTGGGGGAAACCAGCACATCCAGAACGAGTGTCCCCTGGTCCAAATGTTGAAAAGACAAAGGACTGACTTTATGGGCAAGTTGCTTAACAAACTACATGCAGGCTATAGATCCCAGAGAGCAGGAGTATTATGGGCGCTTTGCTGTTGGAGTTGAATGGACCCACCTGGAGTTCACACCATGCCACTTCCACCCAGGTGTCGGTGTCCAGACCTTTATAGACGGTCTTGAAGGACCCTCTCCCCAGCTCAATGTCAAACTTGAGGAAGCGCCCCCCAGGAGAAGTGGACACAGCCTTCATCCCGGGCTCCTCTTCGTTCTCGTCACTTCCTGCTTTACCTGTGACATCCGGGGCCTTGACCTCTGCCTTCGGCTCGGCCTCGCTCCTGTCGCCCCTCTCCTCGTCGGCGCTCGCGCTCTCCGTGGCGCTGTCCTTCGGCCCCACCTGGCTCTCCGTGCTTGAAGTCTCCTGGAGGCCCAGCCGGGCTCCCTGCAGAACCCGGGTTCGGCTCCGATCGACGATGGTCCGCAGGTCAATGTTGAGCACCGGGCTGCTGTTGACACACTCCGGCGTGTCCACCGGCTGCTCCTCGGAGTCTGACACCCACAGGCTCCGCCGGATGAACCTCTGGCGGATCAGCCCCTGGTAGTCCGTGGCCGGGTACGCGCTGGGGTCGCTCGATCCTCGCAGGGCTCCGTTTTGGATGTTGACATTGTGGTCTGTCCCATTCTCATAAACAGGCCTGCGGGCATTTGCATTAATGTCCGAGTCTAAATTGGGAGCCGAGGAGAATGTGGATCCCAGTGGCGGATCCTTGGTTGAATCGTCCGCCGAATCCATCCTGGGCAACTTGTCAAACACTTCCCGGCGACATTGTTGTGTGCGGGAGGAGGATGAGCACGCTGCCTACCTGCAGCACTCGCATGCAGTGACGCAGTTCGCCAGCTCAGCGTGTATGTGGCCTTCGCCCCCTTGATTTAGTTTAGGACACGGAGCATCCCCGAAAAATGTCCAGCTCGGAGGATGCGTGCATTGCTCCTTGCCACCTCCCTCCCCGGGCCCACCTTGCTGCAAGAGGCTGCAGCACAGGGAGCTATTCAAGCCCGACCTGATGTCACTGCCGGTTCAGCCTGTGAGCTCGCGTAAACACTTTGCTCCACATTGCAGAAGGTCCCGGCGCACAGCCTACTATAATAATGTGATTTGTTCCGCAGGGAGATGGCCGGCCTGCAGCGGACAGGCCAGGATGTTTGGGCTGCAGCTGCTCACCGATGCCTCCAAAGACACATCACGGGACGAGCAAGTGCGTCAGCTGTCATCCTCTGCAAACACTCGCCGACTCGGGCTCCGGCTGATGCAAATACGCGGCAGGTGTTCCGGGTGGGAATCTGAACAAGTTCCGAGAAGTGAGAGCTCAGCTTCTCCGCATTGTCCCTTTAACCGTCCGCACGTTTCGTTGCTCCTCGCGGTGTCGTCCAGGAGCGCGTGCAGGAGGAGGATTATCAGATGATGTCCACTGCGGCACCGTGTCCGTCCCTCCGATACGACTGTTGTCCTCCTACGTCTAATCTCCTTCAGGTTTGGGGGAAACCAGAATATATCAGGGCACAACCCACGCCCCTAGCAACAGCACGTATCCAATAACTCGGCGCGCACCCTCAGCCTCCCCTGACACGGGCTGCGTGGACCACACCACTGTCCGCCCCCATCGTGACGCGCTCAGCCTCCAATGGGAAGGTGTGTCTGTGTTAAAGCCCACCGAGCAAAACAAGGAATTGTGGGTGAAATATGGGAAATAAAGAGCCTAAATATGTATATATTTGATTGAAATGCTACCTTCAAATCTTATTACCACATGGGAAACGTCCACCAATAGAATTAAGCGTATTGATGAAAGGTAGAGTCCGTACAGGCTGCGACATTCTCTTGTAACATAAAGCAGTTTGATTGTGTGTTAATTATGATTTTGTCATCAGTAATGATGTAGGTGAGGACACAAGGGCTTTATTAAAAGTGCATTTCATACTCTGCATCACACTCTTTGGAGTCTCTGAGATAGTTTGGTCTTGAAGCCACTTCATGCTGACCTTCCATCGATATTACAAAGTGTATCATATAAATTATATTTTTTAATTCTAATAAGCACATTTCCACTCTGCCTGATAACAGTGAAGCAAATCTAGTAAATGTTCCTTGGTTGAGTAATTTGCTATCGTCGGACAAGAACCAAGAGGTCAAAATTGTCACTTTTCTAATGACACAATGACCATGTGTTTTTTTTTTATTGGAGAAGACCTTTCAGTGACCATGCTGCTGTTCACTCGTTTGCTTAAAATACACATTGTCTTAAAGGTTATGACTTGTTGGAGAAAACAGCTGATACTATTAGTAATATCTGTATAGTACCATTAACACTCAAGTGTCATTTATGACACAGGAATAAAATTAAGTCTTGTGGTATAATTGCTTAATCTCTAAAGAACGCCTGGATTTCAAGTAAAATGTACTTAGACTTGGCATTATTAGTATAACGGTGAAGATCATAATAATGCCACAATTCACTAGAATTTATCTTACAATATTCCCCATGTTGTAATAAATTACATTCATTTACTTTGTTCTGCTAAATCCATTTACTTTTGGTGCTACTCAAAACTGGATTAAAAACCAGGCAAAGTGACTCTGTGGGGTCCCAGACGCCCAGAGGCCCTGAAGGATTCAGCCTGTCTGTGCAGCAATTAATTGGACTTTTTCCATTTGCTAATTTGCATTAAATTAATATCCAAAGCACAATCAAAAACTGAAATGGTATGGGCCTTAATGTGGTCTCAAAATATAAAAAAAATATAGTTTAATACCTTTAAAATTCCAGTTGACATTGTGTTTACATGGTGCATTTCCTTAAACACATTTGGGTTTAATCAAATTAGGACAAACTGTAGCATTTATTCATGCTTCATAGCGTTTTCCAGGAGTAGAGCCAATACCGCATTAGTACGCAGGGTGGCAGTAAAGAGTCATGTTGCTTCTCAATTAGCAGCTGTTTGTCTGTAACTACAGTGAAAATGAAACAGATTTACTATTGGTGTGAATGCTGGAAGCATCCTACATACAGCCTTAAACTTTATTGAATGCTAATTCAGCAGCATGTATGCACTGTTTCGCAATGTTTCAACTTCAGCTACAGAAACCATTCAACTATCAAAATGTTCAGCTCTTTAAGGACATTTATGCTATTACTTTTCACTTTTATAACTTTTATACTTTTTAAAATATTAAGCTCTTTGCTACTTTTTAGTCCCATTAGGAATGAATGGGGCTGACATTCAAATCAAACCTTTTATGATCACTATGTAACACCATGGAGAATCCTCTTCAACCTGCTCGACTTTGAAATGCTACTGCTTCCACATACTTTGAGCTACAGACTCCATTTAAATGTTCAACTATTAAACTCGTATTCAACTTTGTTTGATATCTTTTACGGTTCTTGATCTATTACAGTTTTGGTTTTATGCTGTTTTTCAGTCCTTTTCTGAGTTTTTAATAGGTGTGTATGTGGCCGGCTAGAGTGGATGATGTCAATTTTAAGAAGAAAATCTCTACAAACAGGTGCTGTCTTTCTGTCTCTATGTCTCTCTCTCTCTGTCTGTCTGTGTCTGTCTCTCTATGTCTCTCTCTCTCTTTCTGTCTGTCTCTCTCTCTCAAACTGGTTATTCTGTATCTGTGGAAATCTACATCCCAACAACAGTAACTCTGTCCTCCTCTCCCTTACATTTTGCACTTATATTCAACTTTTCAGTCCCGTCCATGCTAATTATACTATTTCAACCTTTCCCATGGCTTCACACTCCTTTTCTACACGTTTCCAGCTCACAGCCAGTCATTCAAACACATTTTTCTTACATTATGACTTTTATTCAACTTGTAAAATCTATTCATACTGTACATCCCTCATGCTGTTTGCACATCTCAGCCCAACTCATTTTCCTCCATCCGCATCTTCAGATGAGTCACTGCTGCGGTTCAGTATCAGTCAACATTAAAACCAGCTGTTCAGCTCAGCCTGGACGTTTCAGCACACAGCGTTCTTCAGAAATGACCGTTTCTTGCGATCATATGCCCGCGTTTCAGTCTTAGTGTGGGAAATAACCCAGAGTCCTGCTTTCACTTCCCCGTTTCTGAGCCCCATGTTGGAGGGGCGGGAGTCTGCAGCCGCTTGTCGTCACAGCAGGCTTTTATAAGCCCGGCGGCTGGACCCCCAACTCGTCCTGTAGCCACCGTCCGGTGTGACCGACCTGCTCGGGAGATTAACGCGTAATAATATAAACATGATGGCGACGGAAAACCTGGAAATGAACGGCGTTTCTGAGCGACACGGCGAGGCGGAGGTAAGAACCCGGAGAACCGGTCACAGGACAGCAAGCAGGAAGGTTCAGCCGCCACCAAATATCCTGCTCAGGCTCAGTCAGGGCGAAATCCCCCACAGGCACGGCTCCCAGGCCAAGTGTGAGGTTTTTATGGCAGGAAATAAAAACCCAAACACCCCGTGTTTAATCTGTGCTTTGTAATCTGCGCGCACAGTTTCGGCTCCGTAGATCTCCGGCGGCTCCGCGTGTTTCGCTAAGTGTCGAGCGTTTTCAGTTCACCGCGCTGGCAGCTCCGGGACCAGGTCCAGCTCCGGGACCAGGTCCAGCTTCAGGGCCGACGCAGCCGGTCCACTGGTCTGCAGAGTAACTGTTGTTTACACCTGACGACAGAGAGGAGAGACCCGGTGGGTCAACTCTGGGACCCAGACCAGACACACGACGGGACCATGTGGGGGGGGGGGGGGGGGGGGGGGGGGGCACATGATGCAGTGGAACCCGGCCCTGGGAAGTGGGCCCTGCAGTAAAAAGTCA
>JAVQJF010011206.1:0-51393 GCA_036023855.1 Gadopsis marmoratus
AATAATGAACAGGACTCAAACACAATATAAAAAAGTGAGTCTTTAGGATTGAACGGTAGTGATCGTTGGGGTCAATCTGAGGCAAACTGTTCCACAATCTGGGAGCTGCAATGGAGAAAACTGGGAATGTGGAATAGAGAGGAGTAACTGATCTGGATGTAGAACCATGCAGAGCTTTAAAAAAATTATTTAATAATTAAAGATTCTTAAAATCAATGCAGTATTTCAGTGGTAACATTTCTTTTTGGGACCAGTGAGGAGTCGAGCTAGGGAAGACTCACTCCCACGTAAAGAGAGTTGAAGTAGTCTAAACGTGAAGTAATAAAAGCATGCAAGACAATTTCCAGATCTTTAAAAGATACAAAAAAAATTATTTTAACTATTGGTTTAATATGGAAAAGAGCTATTGCTCTAGACAGAAATTATTTGTTTATCAAAGTTGAACTCATAGGCAAAAATGACACCTAGATTTCTGGCTCTTGTAGAGAGATTTGAAGACAGAGGCATAAGAGAATTGGTAATACCTCTAGAGGAAGTTTCAGGACTTATATTTAGGACCTCTTGTCTTATTTTCATTTAGCTGGGGCAAACTTTTGGCCCTGCAGCGTTTCACACTGTTAAAGATTATATTTGACTTGGTTTCGAGGGGAAGTACAGCTGCGTGTCATCGTCTTAGCAATGAAAAGGGATGTTGAATTTTCTAAAAACCTCGACGCATAAATAAGGACAATCAAATTGGGCCTAAGATGTAGCTTTGGGGTACACCACAGGATCATAACTGATGCCTTAAAAACTGATACAGACTTATAAAAAGTCTGGTAATGTATCTTAGTGTGTGTCTGGATTTGATTTGAATCAAACAGTCAACCCTCCTGTTTTACAGCCCGACAGAACTCTCCCAGGCTACATTTACGTGACTTTCCCATGTTAGAGTTGCTTATTAAAGGCTGTCCGTGCTGTGATGTCGACACCGCAGCTCGGACACTAGCTCCACTAGCCTGCACGGTGACTGTTTAAGGAAGGGACGGAAGGAAGCAGGAAGAGTCTGTGCTGTTGTTTATATTGCAGCCATATCTATATTGCTTGTGCTGCACAACAGCCTATACTGAAAATGACCTTTTACTGTACAGTATGTTCTTCAGTCTAATACACTTGTGGCTTTTCAGAGGCTATTTTTGAGTTATTTGTCACTTTTGAGGCTTGTTAAATGGGCAGTTCCTGCTCTGTTTGCAGCAGTAACAAGCATTACAATTTATCTCTTAATTAGATGTATCATATCATTATTATTCATGTTTTTGGTGGAAAGAAAGAGAGGGTTAGCTAGGAGCTACAGTCTGTTTTCTGCAGAGGAAGACGAACTGTCATCAGAGAAACGCCCAAAGGAAGTGAGGCGGGGGAAAAGGTTTTTCTGTTAATTTCCTGTGAAATGTGACAGAACGTAATAATCATTTCACTTCTTGTTTTTCTTCTGGCTCAAAGTAATGAACAGAATATGAATAAAACTGCAAAATGGCATCAATCTGTATTAATGTGCCCTCTTTTGCATTACCGTGTTCACAAAATGCTTTACAGGAAATGTGTCCAAAGCATCCAGATGTGTTTTAAAATCTATTCCCATTCTTGCTGCAGTCGGTCTCCATGAAAACCGATCAGCACCTGCTGAGCCTCACTGTG
Organism: Gadopsis marmoratus; assembly: GCA_036023855.1. Classification (NCBI taxonomy): domain Eukaryota; kingdom Metazoa; phylum Chordata; class Actinopteri; order Centrarchiformes; family Percichthyidae; genus Gadopsis; species Gadopsis marmoratus. The sequence continues at coordinate 1,675 of JAVQJF010011206.1, forward strand.
AGCTATCGGCTGACCCGTTGCTTCAGGCACGCGGTGATGCTGCAGGCCTTTATGGCCTCTTTCAGTTTATCTGAGGTCATTATGTTTGTCATGGTGTGTGACTGAGAGTGTGTTTATGTACTTTTCAAGTGAGGTCATGCATGAGAAACAATGGCAGGACTGTGTTAGAAGAGGGAGATGTGATAAGAGCCGGATCTGAATGAGGACTGACAGTGAGGTGGTGGTTCAACATAACAGCTGGCAAGGTGATTCTGCAGCGTTTGCAGCACTCTCTTGTTCCTCTTTTCTTAAGACTCTCTTTAAAATTTGTCATTCAGCATTTTTAAAGCAGCGATAACATATTTTTTGAGCACTGGAGAGCTGAAAGTAGCCTTTCATACAAACTCACCCCTACTGGGCTTATGTTCCCCAATTTCTTGCATTCTTGAATGAAATGCTGCATTCATGAAACATGGAATAAATGGGAAAGATGGGAACGCGTCCCATGTTGATGCATAACCTGTGAGCTCAATGCTAACGTCGGCATGCCAACATGATCATAATGACAATGGTAAAGTGCTGATGTTTGGCAGGCATAATGTTTACCATGTCCATCATCTTAGTTTAGCATGTTAGCATGCTAACATTTGCTAATGAGCACAAAAGGCAGGCACAGCTGAGGCTGATGGGAATGCCATTAGTATGGCAGGCATTTGGTCATAAACCAAAGTGTTGGACATTTTGAAATAAAGTTTTTCCTTTTGTTGTTACTAAAGCGAAACATCTTGTGGAAGCACCTTTCACCAGTCTATCTGCTGGAAAATCTAAAATTCAATTTTCTCAGGAAGAAATTTTAAAATGCAAAGAAGCTTTTGAAGGCTTTTTTGAAGGCTTTTGAATTTAATTTAGTTATTTCATTTGTTCGTTCTTAAACACACTTATGTCAACACATGTTGAAGGGACCCAGGTTGGTTTATTTTAATTCTCAGTGTGTTCTTTGTTTTAATGCCCGTTTTACTCCTTGTCTTGGGACTTATGTGTGGTTTTCGGTGTGTAAAATGACTGAAATTGCAGTATAACGGTATGATTGTGCTTTTCACTTCCCAACAGCTGCCCTTTGTGTTGCGAAACACAAGCTTTCCTGCAAAGCTTCCTGAACGCTCTGTGAAAGCTTTCCTGCCTTTGAGTCAATCTGTCTTTATATTCTGTACACAGCAGCACAAGACAAGACAAGTACATTATTTGCCCACTAACTTTACTGTTGGACTGTACTTTATGTAATCAAGAGTCACGTGAAGGCACAGGAAAGTTGTGTCTACGTATAACATAGCAGTTTATGTGATTTGTGTGTGACCACTCAGTATCAGCCTCATCGCTCCTTGATTCCCGTGGTGCATTAGCAGAGGTGATGTAAGAAGAGGGTATCTTCAGTATTATCCAGTACTTTGTACGGCACCCAGCTGGTCTTTACAGCAGAGATGTGTAATGTCCCCACCTCTCTCCACAGAGTATGTATTCAGCTTTGCCTGGTCTGCTGGATGGGAACCCGTTCTCAGAGAGCGGTCAGCTGCGAGTGCCTGACGAGCTCGGCGGCATCCTGGAGGTGCTGAAGGAGGCACTGAAGCTTCTCACGGCCTTCCAGGTCCATCCAGACATCTCATTGCAACTCTGTGCCTACCTGTTCTTCTTCATCAACGCATCACTGTTCAACGCCCTCATGGACAGAGGTAACTTCGGTTGTAGCCACGCTGTAGGGATGGCGACGTCAGTCTGTCCGCCACTTTGGTCAAGACTGAAATATCTCCACAACACGATATTCATGGTCCCAATAAGACGAACATGTGTAGACTCCCAGCCTTAACGTCATATCGCTTAATATTTAACGCACGTTATTTGCAGTATATCAATTATTAAAGTCCAGTATATTATTCTCAAACAGCCTCCAACCTATGTACTAGTATATGTACCTAGAATTTTGGTCTGCATTTACTAATAAAAACTATATGTTTTGCCTATATTCTTAAACTTTTCATTAGATTACATTTCAGGCATTACTGGATTGTTTCAACTCCCTCTGAGGATTTCATTGTAACCAGGCTAATAGCATTAATACTGCTACTATAACTTGCTATTATAACTTATTTATTAAATGCCTGCACTGTTACTGAATGTAAAAACTATGTCAACTGAGCATTAAGCAGGCTACACATCAATATCAGATATTATCCGATAATGTCAGACTGATTTGTTGTTCAGGATCTGTTGCTGGGTTCTACCAGTGGTCCCGAGGTGTTCAGATCCGCGCCAACCTGGACCTGCTGATGGACTGGATCCAGAGCATTGGTCTGGGTGATCTGGCCACCGAGTTCTTTCAGAAGCTTTCTGCTGCTGTCAATCTTCTGGCCACACCCAAAGAAACCCTCCTGCAGGTCAGAGGGCTGCTTCTCCTTTCCTGTTTGTCTGTCTACAGGCTGGTATGGCCTCGAGAGTTGAGTCACGTCTGTGTCAACATTAGTTATGTATATTTATGTATTAAACTTCCCTTCTTTGGGAAATCAGAACCTCAGCTAACCTTTCCTACTGCAGAAATGAAACTCTCCTCCTCTGTATAGCCTCAACATTGTGGTAACCATGACTTTGATTCCATAAAAGCTGACAGGTCTGTGGAAGCAGGTTAATGGTTAGAGTAGCCCTGAGAAGAGATGCACATAATCTCCCACGGTGCCATCCACATTGATCAGATATGAGGAAATGACCTGCAGGAACAGAGTAAGTGTAAACAAATACACTAAAATTATAAACTCATGGCATCATGGTGCCAACGAAGGTTTGGCCATAACACATCTAACCTTAAATCGCACAGATCTGAGTACAGTATATATCAACTTAAATCCTATTTATTCTGATGTAAGCCAAGTTGAAACATGTGACTAAGAGCTCAAGTGGCATTTTAACGTTCAAAGACACAGAAATGCATTAGAGTAAAGGTGTTTAAAAGCCTTTCAGCACTCAGTTTCAGTGTATGCACAGGAATAACACACTCAAACAAATACTGTACATCACTACAACAACTACTTTGTATTTGCTTGTTCTTGTGTTTAGTCTTTGCTGCTTTGTGGTAGCTTGTCAACTTAACATTTAATCCCTCCTTAAGAACACCGCTCTCTTAGTAACCCATTCAAATCTTGATTACACGTTGTGCCACAGAAGGAGGCTGAGCTCTCACTTGGCTGGTGATTAAACACAGAGGAATTCAGAGTCATGAAGAGAAACCAGCACATAACATTACCACGGTATGAGGTAATAAAGGTCATACAAAACGTCAATCCTTTTCCTGATTCACAGCTCAATTGCAGCTGGAAACATAATGAATCTGCTGAATGTGATTCTGTTGCTTTAAATACAAAGGCTGTTAGTAGAAAAGGCTGCTTATACAGTGTGTGCGGTGTATAACCCCATATTAATCTTATACAGTATAATCCTGAAATATGCCTTTCAGATCAAAGCTTGCCGTTTGTCAGCTTTACAAGACAAGTAGTGAGAGGATTTCTTCTTTAGTTCAAGGCGCATAACTTAAACCAAATGTAAATGTTATAGCTAACAAGTTAAGCTGTTAATCTATTACTTTCAGCTAAGTACTGTATGTTATTTATTAGTTTTAGCTAACTAGTCTAACTACATTGATCTATTTATCCATTTTTAAAAATAGCTTTCGAGCATCTATCATTTTCTTTTGGCAAGCTATTTAAACTTCTACACTTGCTTGTTAACTAGTTTTCACACATTCTCAATTACAAATTTTCCAGCTAACTCTTGCATCTTGCTTTTGATTGTACATTTAAGATTAGAAATTTAAGATTTCTCCAATTTGTAATCCCATTTAGCTGTTTCTGTACTATGTTTTAAATCAAACCTTGTGTTATTTAGTTGATCTGTCCCCCTGCCAGCTGCATAGGTACCCTGAGCTGCAAGTACCCCTGGTTGGGAATGAGTCATATAGCAGAAAGTTAGAGTTTCTGTTATTTATGATGTATTAGAATTTAAGCTCTCTGAGCTGACCACAGGAGTCATGTAAAGCTGATATTCTCCTGCCCTGTGTCAGTGGGATTGACCGTCTATATTTGGAGGAAGTGGGTTTAGTGTGAGGTCATTTTGTACTCTGCGGTTGACACCTGTTTTCACTGCACGACTTGCAGTCGTGGTACCAGCCTGAAACATCTCCGGGGCACGAAACAGCACCAGCCCACCCATGACACAGCTGTTGAAGGCTGTGTCTTGTCTTGTTTGTGGCGCTGGGTGGTTGCTTGGAAGCTGGTTGCTTCATGCATCCCTGCTCCGGCATGAGGTCACGATGTGGCCGCCGCAGCCGAGCACACACCCTCGACAGATTTCCAGTTTTCCGTCTGGAGTTCTGGGCTTTTAAAATCTGAAGTGGCTCGCTGGCACCGCTGTAAATTACACTGGAGGGACTGTTTTGCCAGCAGCTGCAGTTTTGGAGAGCACAACATCTGACGGGTTATTTTCGGAGAATATAGCTGCCAAACGTTACATCTCAGACATAACGAGCAGAGAGGTTTTTTTAAATTTCGGGGCTGTTTATAAGCAGCATTTAAACTTCACCTTCTGCAGAGCTCAGTGTGGCGTCTGTGTTATAGGAGAAGGGCAGGAACACAACAACATTTAACCTATGGTTTCTATTGTGGCCCCGGCATGTCTGGGCAAAGTCTTACTTCCACCAATTCAACTGCAAACACACTGAATGAAATGTTTGTAGTGTTTGTCTTGTAATAATCACACGAGTGCCGTTGGCAAGTGGTGACTCACCTGCTTCCTTTTTAAATATATTGTCCTTCTCAATAGTCATATTTCACGATGAGGACTTTCGCAGCAACCTGAGAGGATAGTGAAGCAGAGATAATGAAGATTTACACTTCTTCTCACACCACACAGAACAAGATGACGTGTTAATTATAATTATGAAACCTCACCTTTTACTGGAGTGCAGAATAAAAGCTTTGAAGGAAGGTTGTGTGTATACGAGACAACTTGGAAGCGCTACTCTGTTACATTCAGAAGTATTTTCGCAAGAGGCTTTGTTACCGCAATAAAAAGTATTTACTAGATCATATAATTGGTTTAAAATACTTTGCATGCAAATGAGAGAGTAGCAATGACTTTGTTTCCTTATATGGAAACAAGTATGATGGGAAAATGCTTGTTTGTCCCACCCTGTCATTCTCACGCTGACTACAAAGAGCTTTTGTGGTTCGTTCTTTAAGATTAAACCATCAATGGATCACTTTTACAATCCCGCATTGTAAGTTATTGAAGGTTTGTTTTGTTTTTTTACTTCATGTCTCTCATTGCACTGTGTCTTCTTGTTGTCGTCTGTCTGTCCAGGCATCCTGGGCTTCTCTCAGGACTGAGTTTGCTGCCCTGAACCCAGCTCAGCTTCACCACATGCTGAGGGAGTACAACTCTGGTAGAGCCTGTCCCACCGGCTGGACCCCGTCACCGGAGGACGCAGAGGACGCTGTCAGGATGAGTGAGTGATGTTGGACATTAGAGCATCCTAGAGATGAAGCATTTAATCAATTTTAGTCAAACTGATTTGAGTAATATAATACTACTATACTACTACTACTATAATACTAATAATACTACTATATATTTATATATCTAACTTATAGATGTTACAAGTGCATGTGCAGAAATAAATGTGTGGATTTATTGGTATTTATAAATATTATTTACAAAATAGATGATGAAAAAATCGAGAATGCCAAATCCATTTTAATGTTGGATTACGAAACTGCCTTCTTAATCAGAATCAAATCAGAATCTTTATCGCCATTATACAAAAAGTACAACAAAATTGTATGCAATCCCATTCAGTGCAAGAAAGCAATCTAACTATCTGCTAAACATTCTACCCATGTACAAAGTAAATAAATAAATATATTTCTGCACAGTTTTCTATTACCAAAAGCATTTTCTGAGACTTCCCGCACGACGACCGTGTTTACTGTGGACTGCAGAAACCAGACTCCTCTTTCACCAGGAACCAGAACCATTTATTGTGCCACTTGCGTGTTCAAACTTGACGGTAGACGAGCTTGACTGCACAAGACGTGACGATAAATACCAGAGTACTCAACAGGTATAACAACCTGATACAGAAAGAGAGCTGAACTCAGTCTATGAGGCATAATCCGATATGTTCCCTACGTTCTACCAACTTATCATACGTGTTAAATTCTCAGATTTGTATCAGTAAATCTTGTGCAGTCGAATGAGCGTGCCTTCTTTTACGCTTCTTAATTTATCTGTTAGAAATGATTATGACTTTATGATGACTGGGTCCAAAAGATGTCTGGAGCTCCTAATGTGTTCAAAGAAAGAAAAGATATTATAAAATAAATACTCACATGAATATAATTCATGCAGTCTGGTTAATGAATGAATGAATGTAATTTAAAATATATACATGAACCAATAAATAGTAAAATAATTGAGCAAATTAATCATTATCATGAAATGTAGTTTGTTTGTTTGGCATCTTTACCAATGTCACATTTTATTTCATGACAACATTGTAAAATAAAAGCGTCATTGTGGAAAAACTTCGTCACAGTTGTCCTGTCTCCTCCAATCAGCTAGAGTCCACATTCGTCCCCTCAGATCCACCTCTCCCAGCAGGACAGCCTCGCACCTCGCTCTCACCTATTTTCACCTGTCAGGTTGACTGCACCCTGCCGCATAAAACACCACCCACTGATCCAGCTACAGTTCCATCAGTCCTGTATTTTATTCACGGCTTTTAATTAAGTCTTAACCCAAATACAGCAGCTTTACTTTAAGCTTTCATTAGAAAGCTGTCATGACGATCAGTTAATTTGTGATGGACGATGGCAGGCCCTCCTTTCTCTCTTCCTGCAGCTGACATCCTGGAGAGCTTCGACAGCCACCCGCCGCTCATCCTGCCCAGCAGCACGTTTCACCTGGAGCTGGGGAAACCCATCGTGGAGCCTGCTCTGTTCCAGCAGCTCGGCCATCTGCAGGAGTTCATACGCCGGCTCCCCAGCATTGAAACCCAAACCGAGGCCAATGTGGAGGAAGAGGTAACGAGCTCTTTCTGACCCCAGAGCAGGAAATGGGACACCTTGATGTTTCTGCATCTACACCATATTTTGTGACCAACGTAAAATGTGACTGCTCTTTTATGGATGCTGATGTTTCTACATCTGTAATTGATTGACTTTATGTTCCTCAGACTCGGGCTCTCAACGGGACGACCGCAGACAGCCAGTCTACGACCTCACCCTCTGTCAGAGTCTTCCAGGATCCTGCCCATCAGGTGGTCTCTGACCCGGGTACCTGCGCTTCCCCTGAGGCAGACCTGGACTGTACCTGCCCCGCAGAGCCGGCTCAGGCCAGAGGATCTCATGGTGACCTGAGCAGCTGTGAGGCAGTCCTGACCCAGAAGCTAAAGAGCCTGGAGCTGCAGAACACCCTCCCAGGACAGGCCGACCTGGTCTACCACAAGAGCCTGGCACTGGACCCGTCTTGCCTGCTGACGCCACCCAACACCCCGCAGGGTATGGAGCTGGCTGAGCTGGAGGCGGATCTGCAGGAGGGCGCCCGCCAGCATAAGAACGGTAACTGGCGGAAGACAAAAGATCTGCACACTAAACTGAAAGCTCCCGTAAAATTTAATTTAACAGAGCAACGACCTTCATCAGGCATTGTCAAGTAAACACAGAACAGAAGAAACAAAAAATATAGATACAAACACATACAAACTCAGATGGTTGCGAACTGAATGATTAAGAGTCAGTGTACTCTCTCAGCCTGGACCAATCAGAGCAGAGCTGGAAAAAGATGATGCTATCATATAGGGGACAAAACATACCTCTATGGAAAGGGCCAAAATAGACACAAAGTGAATCACATAGTTAAATTACTACATAGAATAAATAAAAAAATAAAATATTATTTGGCCATAAAAAGGTTTAAATTTCAAAAAAGCGATCAAAATGAGAAAAATAACAGTCGGACTCATCATATACAAGATAGTTTGTTCCAACTATAAACAATAAAAAGGTTCAATCCAACATAAATCCAGTGGTTGTTCGGGGTAAAGATGTAAAATGTCTGTCTCCTCTGAAGGATGTTGCTAACCCCAACCCTCCTGAACAGGCAGAGACATGCTGCTAACAGACGGTTCTCAGGTGAGACATCACACCCTCGGGCAGCCATAGTGGAAGTCTAAGCGGTGCACCACATCCTGTTTATAGTGAATATGAGCCATCGGGCCAAAGGTATTATCATGTATTTCTGTAGTATGAAAGGGGCATGAATGAAATTCTGATAGAAAGATCTGCTGCTTTTCTGTTTGTTAAGAAAACACATGTAAATTAAGAAAAAACATCCAATTCTACAACTCAGAAACAGAAACAAACAGATACAGTAACACACTGAACTAACTGTAAGTGTAAAGCGTGTTTCTGAAATTTTATGAATTAAAAACTTTATCAAAATCAAGGGTCTACAGCTATGCCAGCAGCTGTGAGGCTGTAAAAGTGATTTGAGCTCCAAGCTAACATCAGCATGCTAATATGCTCACAATGACAATGCTAACATGCTGATGTTTATCTGGTAATATTTACCAGATTTATAGTTGTTAGTTTAGTTTAGTTGTTAGCATGCTAACATTTGCTAATTAGCACGGAACAGAAAGTACAGTTGAGGCTGATGAGATTGCTATTAGTTCTGCAGGTATTTGGGTCATAAACCAAAGTATTGGACAAATTCAAATGTTGACTTGATGATGATGGCGCTAAATGAAAAGTCAGCATCACCAAAGTCAATATAATTCATCCTCTGGGGACCATCCAATCCATCCAATAGTTGTTGAGACATTTCACCTAAAATGACAAACGCGAACCCGATGGTGGCGCTAGAGGAAATCATCAACGTCTGTACAAACATCCAATTGTCGTTGAGATACTTCAGTCTGGATTAAAGGGGTGGACCAACAGACAGACAAACATTGCCACCCCTGGAGCTGCGCAGCTAGCGTGGACAAAAATCATCAGCTAAATCAATTGTTTAAGTAGTTGCTAGTTGCAGGCCAAGTGCACGCTATTAAAAACAGATGTGGAATAACAGGACTCCCTTAAAGTGGCCTTTTAAAGCCACAAACAGCTGAGAGACATTAACTGAAACCTGACAGCGGTTGAGAGTTGAGAGTGTGCGCACGCGTGCAAAGGAGCCACGACACAAAGCCGACGCACGAGGACAAACCGTCAGCATCTCAAAGGGCCCGTTGGTGGCTTCTCTCGCACGCAGCAGGTTTTGTTTCTAATGACACGCCGCTCGGTCACCGCGAAGATGACCACTTCGCTTTAAACCCCGTCCCCTGTTACTAACGTCTGGAATGAGGTCACCTCATCTGCCTCCTCTGACTGACAGAACCTATTAAGGAAAGTATGTAGTGACTTGGCCTGCTGTATATTTGAGCTCGGCGGCTCCAGGTCCACATGAAGGTGCCCCCCGACGTAAAAGAGGTGGAGCGCCTTCACGAGTCCTCCCTTCATCTTTCTCCTGACTCTGGAGGTCAGGAATTTCAAGTGGAAGGGCTGTGCAGGGTGGGTTCGCCGTGCACAGGAAAGAGCGTTTCCTCTCCCACCCCTATTGTTTCTGAACGCCTCCTTCATGAGGTCACCTGTAGGAGCGAGAGGGAGTCAGCATGAGAGCGCGAGACCACTTCAGCTTCAAACTCAAATTTGCACTTGTACAGACTGTAGCTTAACTTAGAACGAAACATGATATTTTCTAAGCTCTTCGTTTCTTTTGTGTCCAAAGATCTACATTTTTAAAGCAACTAGCAACTGATGTTTTCAAGAGAAGTGCAGAGTACCTTTCCTGGTACAGGTCAACAGAAGCACAGCAGACCGTCTGATATCTGTCTAATATCTAAATATTGTCATGTACTTTGCCTTTATTCACCCGTTTTAAAGACTAAACGACATTAATAGCAACAAAGTAACATCCATGCAACAGCATGTATTTCACTCAAAAAGGTGGAGGCTAGTTAGCCTAGCATGCTAAGGTAAAGCAACAATAACATAGACCAGGAGTGTGTCTTGACATATGACATAAAAACATCAAGAGGAACGCACGTATAAACCTTTTTAACAACCTTCTGATCACTTGAAGAGGAAACGGTGTCAATTTACGGTGTAGTTTCCCCAGAATAAGTGTAATTCTCGCCCCTGGAGAACACAAGTGTAACACCGCAGAAGAATGGGTGCAACTCAAATTTCTTCATGACAATTTGGACTCAAATTCAAACAAGTACACAAGTGACAACAAACACTGAGGATGTATGTGCTGATTATTCGAACAGCTGCGTGTGGTGGATTCAGGAGAGCGGAGGCTGGCTGGTCTCCGCCTGACGCAGAAACACTTAGTCACATGTTGATTGTGTTTGAGTGTTAGTGCGCCCCCTAACTGACCCCCCGCCGCGGCTGAGTGCTGCTACAGAAAGGGTTTAAGCTGGAGGATTTTGTTGATCTTAATCAGGTGTCTTTGGTCTCATTGGTTACTTGGTATTTTATGTTTTCTCTGTTGGTGCTTTTAATAAAAGTAATTTGTTTAAAGGGTTTGAGGATTACATTGAAGCGAAGCCCTCTGTCTCCGTCCCTGCATGTATATCTGTCCTAACTGGCAGCATATTCAATAGTTTAATACTTTTTCAAACTACTGTTATAGAGGTTCAATGGTTAGTTGACACTGTTAATCATTTAGTCATTTTTAAATTATTTTCCTCGGCCACGTCATAGTAAATTGAATATTTTGGGGTTTTGGTCATTTGATGATTCCACCGTCGGCGCTGGCATTTCCCAACAATTTTTAAAAGCTATACGATTAATCGATTAATAATCAGGAAAATAATCAGCACATTAATCTGCAATGAAAAGAATACGTTACTAGTTAGTTGCAGTCCTGGAAGGATAAGATGAAACATTAAACATTGTACTTATCAAACATTAAATAGATTGCTTTTTTCCAGCTATTTAAGTTTTCAGCTTTTGGGGAAACCAGATTAATCAGAATGAATAATTTTTTTACATAAATGAATATGTAATGTAAATCATATTAATGTCATGGATTTATTTAAGGAACTGTCCTGGTTTCTTTTTACCCCCTTGATGGGAACTCTGTACATCATCCCGCCGTGCAGAGCCATACACCTTGGCCTCCAGTATATCCACCGCCGTGGTTAATATTATTTTGAAAGTTTGGTAATCCTTTAATCTCGCCCCAAGAATTACAGAGAGGTGGTGATGTCAGGAGAGAAAAGAGCCGTGGCAGATCCGTCATGGGAATTTACAGTTGGGTTGTTGCGTGGAATCTTAATCGGGAGCAGCATTGTTCGGGGCAGGTCCTGCGTGGGCGGCAGACGGGCTGCATGTTGGGAAAAGGCGGAGGGAGGAGGGGGGGGGAACAGGTTGTTGCGTTGTGACAGGACGACCCACATGAGGACGACAGGAAGTCGCTGTCGGTCCACATTCAGTTCCCACTGCTCAGGTTAATCAGATCATTTAAGGGTTTAAACGCTTCAAACTGCTGTGCGTCAAAGCTGAACAAGGTTCTGAAAAATAATGGCTGGTGTGCTGTGCTACTACCCCTGGTACTCAAGGCAGGCAGCGCAGTTTTAACTTTGACCTGACGATGGTCGCTAGATGAAAACTCAGAGGGTCACCAAAGTAGGATTGATCATCTGGGAACCACGAACGTCCGTTTGAAATATGGTGCCAATCCATCACGTTATCCCGTCTCCATTCAGCTCCCAAACGTTCAAGCTAACCCACAGCTGTGCTACTTGTTTGGCGTGTTTTGTTTGCTGTCCTGCCAAAGAAAAAAGGATTTGTTGAATCAGCTCAATAAGTTGGACGTGTATAAAATGATTTATTGTGGTTAGTCTCCTGGTGGAGGTGGAGGGAACCCACAGGTCTGAGATGATTAGAGAAGGAGATATAACACTTGATTTTCTATCTGTAACATGCAGTTTTAATAGTCGCTAACGAGGTTAAGGAGTTGCGAAAGGCAGGGATCCAGATCCAGCAGCGCCTGTCTGGGCATCGGTGCTTTGTTTTAATTTGAGCACGTGTGTCTCCGTTTGTTCAGCCAGTCGATGTGCCGAGTGGAAGACAGAGGACGTAGAGGAAGAAGACAAAGACGAAGTGTTCACGGTGGAGCTTCACAGGGGACCTCACGGCCTCGGACTGGCACTCGTGGACGGGACGGTACGGCGGCTTCCTCCTGCCTTCTTCTTCTCTCCTTCAGAGCACTGATTTAATAACAAGCATTTACAGTTACAGTTGTGTAACATTAATCTGAAAAGCCGACACTTTTATGTCAGCTTTTACGTTATCACACAATTTGATGCGGACGCAGAAACAGCTGACTGATTCGATCAGACTGTAAGCTGCACATTTAATCACACTAAATGTTCTTACTGACTGACTCTCTGCAGTCCAGTCGCACGGACAAGAGCTAATGTAGTACAGTGATGCATTATATTTTAATAGTTAATTAGTTCTCATTAACAACAGCCTAATGATGGTACCACATCGTAACTTCGATACACTGTCTGAGCACAGATAGCCTTTTAAATAAATATTAGAGACCAAAGGATTATTCTGCAGACAGAAAATGACGTGGCAATTATTTGGATCATTAATTAATTGTAAAAATGCCAAAATATCACTGATTCCAGCTGCTCAGACGTGAATATCTGCTTGTTTTTTGAACCTTTCTATTATAGTCAACTGACTATTTTGGCATTTTGATCTGCCGGTTGGACAAAAAAGCAATCTGAGGACATCACCCGAGGCTCCGAGGACACTCTTCAGACTTTTCTAACATTTTACAGAGAAACATTTAGTAGAGAAGTTAATCGATTCAGCTGCAGCCCTAATACAATACAATAATTCTAACACTTCCACCTGCGAGGAACGCCACCATTTGCTTTCACACACGTCAATAATCTTTTGCTCTTCCTGTTTTATCCTCATGTAGAAAACGCAGCTGAGAATGAGCGGCATTTATGTGAAGTCAGTGGTTCCTGACTCTCCGGCTGCTCAGTGTCAGAAACTGAGAACGGGCGATCGTGTCCTGGCTGTTAATGGCACCAGCCTGGTTGGTATGGAATACAACATGTATGTATTAAGGTGCACACAGCTCTACAGATTGTAGTCTCTTCTCCTTGTCGCTGTGTGTTTACAGCTTGGCTGGTCCCTGTGTTTTAATTTCAGTGGCAGAGAACTGATCAGATCATCAGGAGACTCTCTCAGACTGCTGGTGGCCAAGATCGACTCAAAGATGACGATGAAGTGCTGAAGGACGAGCTGCGGTGGACGATCAAGTGCAATTGGGAATACACGGAGGACGTTCATCCTTCCTGGGGCATCCAAAGTCAGTATTTCTCTCCCCCGACCAAAGGAAAACACACTTCCTGTTTCTCGCGTCAGACCCAGCGAATAGAGGTGTCGTCTGTGTGACGAGCACCGAGACAATCGACAAAGCAGCAGGACCGTGCTCACCGGCGCAGGCTGGGTTAGTGTTTAAAAGCTCATTTTGCTGTCCCAGCTTCTCTCTGGCCTATAAACAAACTCATAAACCATGAAAAGCAAGACGTCTACTCGAGTGTCTGAGTACACAGTTTTCTGTCTGAAGAACACCACCAAGCTGCCCCAGGACCGAGACCTGGCGGCTGACGTCAACTGGAATTATTTTGAATTTCATTTTGAAATGTGAATCTGCAAAAAATCTGATTTCTTTGCACAAGTAAAGACTGTTATTGGCATCAGGTAGACACTATTACATATTTTTCTAGAACACGTTTGTTATATTCTGTCTTTGTAAACACATTTCTAGAAAATTCCCAAAACAAAGGAAAAGAAGCAGATTTATCTTAATTTATGGGGAGATTTAGTTTTTCGGTCGGGATGTAAGACATTTTAGCAGGTGGTCGGTTTCATTGTGGCCTTTAGAGCATCGTACAGATCTTTACATTGTAAAGGAAATTCCACTTTTATATATCGCATGAAAGACATTTGATGAGCAATTCAAGTGACGAGTAACATTAAATGTTCAGATTAAACATTACATGCTCCTCCTTAAAGCAGCTATAATCCACTTTTTTATGACAGCAATGGATCAGGTACCTAAGAGTGTTGAACCCGGAGCACTGAAGTGAGTTTCAGCTCTTTGTTTATCTCCCCAGCTGCATCTTCTCTTTGTTGGTTCGCTCTCACAGCGTCGAAAAGAAAAATCTGTACAAACCCAGTGTACAGTACCTGCTCAGCACTGTGAAGAACAGACGGACATGGTTAGAGGCTAGCTGGTGAACATAGTGGAGAATTTAGCAGCCAAAGAGCCAGATGTTTCCCTCAGGATGTGGTGGAAACCAAAAACGGAGCCAAAAGAGAGAGAATACTGGAATTCCATTCATCAGGACACCAAATGAACGATAACGTTGCCCAACAACTCCTGGATGTGCAAATAAGCGACTGTTTGCTAACAAGTTCGACATTTTGAGTCGAATTTGTGTTCATAACTTGCTTCCGCTGGCCATAAAAATTGGCGCAAGTTCAAACTCCTCAGCTTCATATGCCCTCAGAATATCCTCTGGACAATGATGCTGTCAACAACACTCTTCTGCTTCAGTTTATCAGCTGTACGAAATGTTTTGGGATCTTTTAGTGGAGTGAAATTCACAAATATGTGCAGGAGTTACTGTATTTTGAATGAAAGGAATAGTGAGAGACAAGAGGACCGATACCACTCTCATGTCTGTCTGTTAAGAATAAGACCGGTTAGCGTAGCTTAGCATAAAGACTGGAAACGGGGGGAAACAGCTAGCCCGGTTCTGTCCAACAGTAACAAAATGTACACCTCTAAAGCTCATTATTAACACGTTATATCTCATCTGCTCCAAGTCTTTATGCTAAGCTAAGCTAACTAGCTGCTGGCTGTAGCTTCATTTTTCAACGCACACACGAGCGTGAAATCAATCCTGTCATCTAACTGTCAGCAAGAAAGCGAATGAGCGCATTTCCCAAAACGTGGAACTTTTTCTTTAAAGCCTTAGTCGGTCGAACATCGTCGTTACTGATCTGAGAGCAGCTGACAGGTAAACATCAGCGGATATGTTTTAACGTGTGTGAAACTGTAGAACGACTGCAGTCTCTCTGTTTTCATCCCAAATGTAAACAGTGTTTAAGTTCAAGTATATTGATTGACACACACAGTATTCAGTTTTGTCATATTTATATTGTGCAGTATTTTTTGAAACTATGGAATAAATATTATTTTGACTTTGAAAACATGGTTTTACTTTCCGGTTATGGTGTCTTCATGAATGAGTCTGCAATGTGTGTGTGTGTGTGTGAACTACATTTACAGCTGGAATGTAAAAGTCTGGCAGGGTGGAGCAGCAGGGAAGCTGCTGGGTGTGTCGGCTGCATGGCACACTTTAGTCGCCTCCACCAGCAGCTGTTTATAGCAGCTCTGTGGTTTCCACTAGCCAGCACTTTCCGCTGACTCCGACACAACTCGGCCTTAGTGGCCCCCCCGAGGCCACGCTTAAAAACACAGTTTCACATCGGTGTGCACACATTTGATCATGTTGCTGTCTGCAGTGAAATTAAAGAGGCCACAAGGTGCCGAGTGTGAGGATCCCCTGCAGCTTTAAGACCAAACCGTCCTCATTGTTCAACTTCACTTTTAATGTTCAGCTCCGAAGTGCTGCCCACTTCTCCTCCCATCGTCGGCCTGAGCAGAGGTGCGATTAGTCAAGTTAACTGAACTCACCTGTGTGGGTTTATCCAAAGAGACAAAATATTTCATGTTGAATTTCAGGCAATCCCTGTTTGAATTTATGTACAAAACATCCGGAATTATCTACTACAGCTGTAAACCGTTTCTTTTTCAGAGTCTGAATATGTAACTCAATTTTAAATTATATTATTATATTTCACTTATTTTCTGTTGATGTGTCAAAAATGTTTCCAACTGTAATGTTGTAAATAAAGACATGTTAGATTTAAACTTTATGAATGCCACGAGGCATGTTTAACAGGTCAAAGTTCAACCCTGTGTCCTAGAAATTAGGCCCGTTATTGACACAGTACTAATTTGCAACGACAATTACGAGGACACATAATTCCACCCAGATTGTCTTATATCAACATAATGAGGAAATATTAATCATTAATGTACTTGGTTGAGGTTAGGGGAAGATCCGGGTCTTGGTTTAATACAGAAAAGGTCCAAAGTGAACACCATAATCATTCACTAACATTAACCAAAGTCCCGCTGTTGCCTGAACCAGACTACTACTATATAGCTGTAATTTCCTACAGGGCTGAGTTGCACTGGTGACAGTTGCAAAAAAGATAAGAATACATTCTAATCCTAAATAGTAGGCATGATTGAACCACCCACACTCTCCAGAACTAAGAGCCATGAAATCAGTCACACCTGCTGACAATTAACCAGAATCAGGAAAACATGCCTTGTCATTTGTGAAGTGAGAAAAGACAGCAAAGAGGTTTCAGGGGACACAGTTACCCCTTCAAATACATATGTGCACATATATTTGTTCTGCTAATTCACCTATCAATTAATCTTCTCAGTAAAACAACATTGTATTGTTAAAATTCAAACATTTGCTAATTATTCAGATGGAAATTAGCTTGTAGCTAAATCTGATACAGTACATCTGTCCTGTTTGTATGACATAAATGTACTTTGTATTCAGTCTGGTGCTTTCTGGCACTGAGAGACTGTACTTTGAGCTAAATGCTAACAATAACATGCTCACAATGACAATGCTAACATGCTGATGTTTAGATGGTAAGCTAAAGGGAAACCAAAGTTATCGCAATTGACCCTGAGGGGAGCATGAATGTCTGAACCAGATTTCATGACAATCCATCCAACAGTCGTTCAGTCTGGACCAAAGAGCTACGCTGCTAGCATCCATGGCTAAAACACTGTCGGACAGTTGTATAACTTATGGACGGTGGCTGCTCCTCGTGGCAGCAGAGTCTGGCGTTGGCCTGAAGTAGTGGTCACAGTTGAGGATGGGACAGTCTGTAAACAGCAGTCGGTAGTCGTAGTACACAGTGTCCTCTGGCGGACTTCCCTCTGGCCCTCCTGTGAAGCCACACTCCTCCAGGGAGCTCTCCGGAGGCAGGCGGGCCTCCTCTGTGGGCACTCTGTTCCGTAAAACCTCCAGCCTGGAGGTCTGGATCCCGACGCGGTCCTGGATCATCCTGGTCAGACTGAAAACTCTGCTGCCGCTCGACAAAACCACCTCAAAGTTCCCTGGATGGGCTGCAGCGGAGTCGAAGGGGATCAGTCTGACGCGCAGACGGATGAACCTGTTCATATTTAAAATCGCAAACAATCCGCGTCATGTGGCTGTTTTGGGGTTCGCAGGTTGGATTTGCATTTACAAGTATAAAGTAGCATAACATAACATGTAAATACTAATTGTGCTCGATTCCAGTACTAAGTTAGAGGCAGCTTTGCAAGCTGATCTCTGTTCGTCTTCGCGTGTTAACGTACTTTTCAGGGTTTAACAGCTGCTGGTGAGCATTTCTTTCCAAACCAGAGACGTCTTCTGTGCCGTCGCTCAGTCTGTGATGACAGAAATAAGACGACAGAAAAAACATCCAGTTGATTAAAACGCAAAGAAAACAGATGCTCAAACAAGAGGGAACCGTTTGTTTCACCTCAGCGCCTGCACTCGTCTGCACAAGTCTCGATAGCTGATCGTGTCGCTGTTGGTCTTCAGCAGCTGACACAACGTGTGGAGCTGAAACTGCTGACAAGGGACGTCCAAGTTCATCAGACCTGCAGCCAGGGACACGTGGATCAATGATGATGGAGTTTTTCTCAATATCATTACCTTTTAATTCTGCTCATGAAATGATGCAACGGTCAGCCTGTTCAGACGCGATGATTCATTCCTGCCTTTGAAACAGCATTTAGACTATAATGGGACAAATAAATCCACATTAACAATTTATTTGAGTTTGATTTTGATTCCTCAACTTTTTCTTTTCTGGAAAGGCTTCAAAAAGTGTAATAAATATAAATAAATAATAATAATGAATCTACTAAATATCCTCTGTAAAGGCAAAAATTCTTTGATGTTAATTTCAGTCTTTTCTGAACGCCACGCCTCATTTTCTCGATCACAGAAAATGTAGAAAACTAATTTCCTATTTTGCAAATTAATGTATTTATATATCTTGGAAGCAGAACAGTCCTCCAACATTAAGTTGTTTCTTATTAACTCTAAAACTGTGGGTGTACTTTTCTGTCAAATTTAGAACATTTTCAATTGTGAGAATGTCACAAATGTCAGCTCCTTCGCTAAATATCCTCAAAGGGCAGTTGACTCACAGGAGAAACTGTTGCGTAAAATATTTATCAAGGAACTTCCCTTTGCATATATGGTCAGGGATGGACCTTCATTACGGCAGAAACAGAGGACACTGTTGGGCTAATACAAGATATTTAAAACTTATTTATGAATCAATTTATCACATCGGTCCACTATTTCTACACCAGCATGCATTCGGTGAACCAACATCTGCTTCATCGGCCTAATTCTTTTGCTTATAATGTGGTTTTCATCCCCACGAGCAGTCAGCACAGTAGAAATGTTGATTGAACTGGGGAAGTGATTTGGCTCGCTGCCAATTGCTATGATCCTTTATCTTGAATATTTTTGTGCGAGGATTCCAGTGCAGGTTGGTAAACCAGGTCAAATGGGAAACCAGGAATTTACCGCATGCTGTCGGTTTCCTTGCTTTCTGAAAAAGAGGTGATTCCCAATGAATCACAGTCTGCACTTCAAAGTAATTGTCCTGCAGGTCCTGGTGCTCCTCAAACACCCTTCAGTACAGAAGTATAGTTTACTCAGAGGGCCTGAAGTTCAATAGACAAAAGGAACATTGTCCTGGTTTTGTTTCCCAGAGCCAGCTGCTTTTATCTGCGAGAGGGGATGAGAGGAAATGAGCCACTGCTCTCGCATTATCAAATTCTGACTCACAGTAACCTCCATAAATACCACAGTACAACCACACTGAGGCATTTGGTTAATACTGACCCATATCTCCTTCTAATCTCTTTTTCCTTCAAGATTATCTTTATCTGACATTCACGGGAGCTGGAACAGCCACTGTAGGCTGTCGTGAAAAAGTGAAAAAGATCTGTGGGAGCTCCCACAGATCTTAACATATAAAACCAACTGTTTGCCAAAGAGTAAGGGCAGGGGGACACAGTCCCCACAGCTTGTTCAGACTTTGGGGATGACGGTGCAGAGAGACGATGGATTACCCAGCTCAAAGTCCTTCAGGTTGACTGATCCATTTCCGTCTGTGCCACTGTGGCTGAACAGCTCGTCCACCTGCTGCTGACGGTCCGAAAACCACCGAATCATCTCAGGCAGGAAGCTCTCAAACTCCAGCCCGTTGGAGCTGAAGGCCCGGGAGGTTTCGTCCATGGAAACCTTAAACCATGTTCCAGACAAATGGTAACTTACATATATCAACACAGGTGCATTTATATAATGAGGCTGGTGGCGCTAGAGCAAAAGTCAAAGGCTCACCAAGGTCCGTAGGATTCATCCTCTGGGGCTCACGAATGACTACAAAATGTGATGGCATACTTTGGCTTTTAGCCATGCTGCTAGCATGATACCACTCTTACATCCTTCTGTTACTGCAAATATCCCTCCCTGGAGCCGTGCTAGCTGCTTTGCCCTGTTTCCAGTATTTGTGCTAAGCTAAGCTACGCTGTTGCTAGTGGTAGCCTACTGTACCAGCATTCGAGTGGTGTTGACTTTGTCGGTTACAAGAATCAGACCAATCCTAGAAGATCACCTTTTCACGCTGATAACAAACTGTGTGTTTATTTGTTTGACTGCTGATTCATACTTTACATTTTCACGCTTTCCTTTGGTAGGTTTTCGGGCCCGCCGCTTTTTCTTCTTCATGTTTTGGCCTGTATTTGAAATGTCTCGGGACAAGGAGGGAAGCGGCAGTCGGCTCTGTGTTTACAGCGGACGTGAGGAAAGACTGATGCCAGTCACTCTGTGGGAGGACAGATGAAATGCTGGTGTTCGTACTGGAGGTAGAATCACTGCAAGATATGTTTTTCCGTTAACCTACAGTTCACAGTATTAGTTTTACACCATCAGTAACAGAGGATTTAAAGCTGAATGCAAGCTTTAAGCTTTAAACTTTAAATAGCCACACTATTTCTAACGGAACATGACAAATTATATGACATCAACACTGTGTATTTAAACTATTTATACTTTTAGCTAACTACAACTGCTTATCCATTACTTTCAGCATTCTAAACCCATCCTAGCCTATGACTGGACTCCAAAAAATGCCGTCACCCTGCTTGACGGTGCAGTTAAGTGATCCTGCTCAACCCCCACACCGCAGCAACAGAATGACAAAATAAGGGGAGAATAGCGCTTGATGATGGGTTTTGCGATGGCTCATCCTTCCTGCTCATCTTAAACAATGGAGGCAGGAAACAAAGCAGTGGTGACAAGTTAAACACGAAGAGGGCGATTGTGCTCACTGCTGTCGCCGGCTTCCTCTGTCCCAGGCCAGTGCCAGTCCCAGTACATGTCCCAGTACCAGTGCTGGGAGCTGGGAGGGTTCCTGAGGTCCGGCCCCTCCCTCAGACACAGACAGGAAATCCCGTCTGGAGGCGAAGGTGTACGGGGAGAGGAGAGCCAGTCAGGATGCCTCCAAGTCTGAGAACGTTGATTTGCTGTACTAGCAGCAGTGAGAGATAAGACTCATATCCTTAAGTACAAGTCGTGATGGAAAAGTACACAAGTATTTTCGCTCTAGCTGGCTCTTACTCTTCGGTGGTTAGTTCATCAACTTTCAGTGTTTACGTACAAACTGATGATTCATTTACTTGAACTGGCAAATACAAATTGCTGCTTCAGAAAGGATTTAAAACCATTTCAGCGAAACGTCAGCTGCTTTAGGCGTTAGTCCCATACAGTATCTCACTATTAACATGTTGTGTGTGCACCTGCACTTTTCAGCAGCAAATAATAAAGTATTACTGCAATTTAACTGCAGAATAAGGCTGAGAAAAGTTTAATTTTTGCCACTGAAATGTTGCGGAGTATATGTATAACATAACAGAAGATGGAAATACTCCAGTAAGGTACAAGCGCCTCAAAATTGGAGCCTTGTTTAAATGTTTTACCTGACTAGACTTTATACTTTATGGGTTAAGCCACAAAAATTACCTAATTAATGAGCGCGTGAGTATATTGTATATTGCAATATTTCCCTCAGAAATGTGCTGGAGAAAAATTATTACTAGTCTCCCAAAATGAACATTTTCAAATAGTTTACTTCTGCTTCACACTTCTGAAGAAGTATTACTACAGTCCTAGCAGTAATAATGAGGTGGTGGTACATTCCAGCATGTGCTCGTACTCTGAGACAGGTCGTTGCTGTTCTCAGTCTCTGTAATGTGCTGAAATCTCTGAGGATCAAACTGAAACTCCTTAAACAGACGAATGAACTCAGTCAACTGTGAATAAAAAGAGCTTTTTCACGTTTCTCTCAGAAAACACGACACGCTTCCTTTGAGAAAATAATGTGACACGTCGCGACTCTTTCATCTGTGCTCTTGTGAAATTCCTCTCATGAATATTTATGCCTCTCAGATCACTTCAAAGTGAATCTCAGGTTCTCCCAACTACTCTTATTTAAATGGGGAACCACAGGTGTGCTGCTGGTATGTGGAGAGCAGAGTGGGGGGGTGGAGGGTTGGGGACTCGGCTGACACTTCATTACTCTGAGTGCCAAAGTGTGCAACAGTTTCCGACAGTCAGGAATTGACTTAACAAAGCTCCGGTGAATCGCACTGTAAATACTCTCCATTACAAGTATAAGTCCTGCAATTGAAAATGTTACTCCAGTAAAAGTGCAGAAGTATTTTTAGCTAAATATACTGAAAGTATCAAACGTAAAAGTACTCAATGCAGAAAAATTTGCCCCTGTGAGTGTTACTGTTTTGGAGGTAGAGCAAACGTTAAGCATTTTATTTTTTGATTAATTGGCTAATTATCTGGTCTATAATATGACAGAAGAGAGCAAAAGAAATGTCACCATTGTGTCACATCCCCTAGGAGCCACTTCACTAAACTAACTAACTATAGACTATATTATACAACTATATTATACTATAACTATAACTATAGACTATATTATATAATAGTTAAAACTAGCTAACTGTATATAAAGTAGTTTTGTTGAGTACTTTTGATACTTTAATTAATTTAGCTGATATTACTTTTATTTCTAGGAATATTTGTACATTTTTCTATTGGTTTTGTTGGATCTGAGTACTTCATCCACCATTGTGCAATGTGGCACGAAACAGAAATACTCAAAGTTGTATTTAAGTACAGTACTTGAGTGAATGTAATTAGTTACTCTCCTCCACTGGCAGGACAACATGACAATAAAGCAGCAGATAATTGTGTTTCCTGCACAGTGAATCTGTAAATGCTGTATGACATGAGGTGTAATCCCAGCAGCTCTAACAGAAAGGTCATATCTGCAGTACTAGAGCTCCTCTGAGTGTTTACAATAATCAATGAGCTGGTCTGTCTCATCAGTATCTGTGTAAGTATATATCAATATTTCACAATCTATATGATTCATAGTAGGTTTATGGCTCTTTTAGTAAACAAAAGTACATAGGTGGTTTGTAACTAAGTAAGTTTACTCAAATACTGTACTTAAGTACAAATGTAGGTACTTGTACTTGAGTCTTTTCTTTTTATGCTACTCCACTACATTTATCTGACAGCTTTGGTGACTAGTTACTTTACAAATGAATATTTCTGCACACAAACCATGCAAAGAGGTTATAAAATATGGTGTTTGGTTATAAATTAAAACTACCTGATAGTCATTTCTTTTTTTTTTTTTTTTACAAACCAAACATTCAATCGATTAATGGAGAAAATAATCAGCAGGTGAATCCAAAATGAAAATAATCATTAGTTCAAAATGAGCTCCAACTTTCTACAGCAGTAACATCCTGCTTTTGCATTAATGCATGAGGAATAATAATCTAATGATTTTTAGATTTAGATTCAGAAAATAGCACACTGGGGACCTTTTCCTGCAGAACATGTACTTTTACTTTTTGTTGCTGATAATACTTCTGTACATTTTTGAGTTTGAATACAATACTTCTTCTTAAGTACATGATCTGAATACTTCTTCCACTACTGCATAAGTTACATCTTTCAGTCATTTTCAAACGTCTGGTCGGCGCTGCAGCTGAGCACGGCATGTTTGGTTACAGCGCCCTCTGCTGGATCAAAACAAGAACCGACGAGGGGGAGGACGGCTCAGGTGTTTTCATATAAAAACGTGGGTAAGAAACCACGTTGCTGCAATTTATCACTGCTGCAGATGTATTCACAAGAGAACAGACTGACATAAAACCTAAAAACCTAAAACGAATCAGCCTCTAAATCACTTCTAATAATCAATCAGCAGCATCACGTCATGTCTGATATTTGAGTTACAGTATAAAGTATTAGTCAGTACATATGACTCACATTTAATCAGTATTCAGTCCGGCTTGAACTCCTCTTCGTTTTTTTTTCTTTTTTCTTTTTCTGAGTAAAAATCTTTGACAAGATTCTGAGTCCTCGCTGTGTCATCGCAGTGTTGACCGGTTGCCATGGGAACGGCACCGTGGTTTTACAGGAAGGCCAACCAGCAAATAAAATGAAAAGGGAGTATTTCAAGGACGATTCATTGCAGGCTCTTTGTTGTTTTCCTGTTTTGGTTTCAGCGCATTGGCAACAAAAAAACAACAAAAACCCAAATTCTCTCACAGATCCGCAGTGAGAGTAAAGGACATGTTGTTAACTCTTCTGGCCACTAGGGGGAAGCAATCACAGGCTGATAATGATAAATCAATTAAAGTCCCTCATTCAAAATCCTACTTCAGTAAATACTGCTGCTCTAAAACTGATGCATTAGATTTAAATAAACATTATTTATTAGATTTACAATTACATGCATATATATATATATATATATATATATATATATATATACTTTACATGTATGCTGTGCTTTTATTTTCTGTATGAGACAAGTACATTTCCAATAGCTTGAGCTCTGAGAGTGGAAAGGTCGGGTACTAAGACAAAATTATGAGATAGTAAGTAGAAATTGCGTTAAACACCACGGAAGCTCATTGGGGGCCATCAAAACTTTTCTTTCTTGTTATCAGGATAACGGCTATTTTTCCAAGAGTCCTGAGAATAAAAATATCCCTTTAATAGATACACACAGAAACAAACAATATGTGTACAAATACAACTCATGATTAGCCCATAAATTGTGCAGAACATACAATAACAGTAAACAACAGAGTGTAACAATAGATGTCCTTTAACAGCTTGGAGCCCAACTTATATACAGTGAAGTGTATCATTATTAACTCCATATTTCTATCGTCTCACACACATTAACTTTTATTTTTCTATCGGTAGCCGTCACCGTAGTAGTGTCAGGCAGTTTGTTTCACCTTTGAGACGCCTGATAGGTGATGTCTCTTTTACAAAAACTCTAAAATAGATGCAAAAATCAGAAGGATTGTTTTTATGAATGTGATTTTTTTTTTTTTGCGGTCAAATCTGAATACTAAAATAATGAAATACTACGTCATGACAAGTAAAATGGATGTGCTCAAGTAGAGTACCACAAAAGTGTACTTGACAGTACTTGATTAAATGTACTTTCCCCCACTGGATGGCACGGCCTTATAACTGGAAACATATCGATATGGAAGGTTTCACCGTTCCACCTGCACTGGTGGACTACAGGATATCTCAGTAATCTAGTATTGTTGATTGCATCTTGGATTTTACTTTTTATAAGGACATAGTAGCTCTTGTTTTGGTATAAGAATCTAATTTGAAGATCTGGTAATATTTTATAATACAGCCCGCAATGTACGGTGTAATTGAACTGTATGAATCAGGTTTCAATAAAGCATTTAACAGTTCCTGCTACTACTTAAAAGTAAGTACAATCTGCTATCAAGTACATTAAATGATGAACAGTAGTTATTATATTTCCAGATTAAGAACTCACAATTATATAGAATATATATAATTTTAGAAGAAGAAACTTTAAGTTAAATATGTAGTATTCATGTGGCTATATACAGTATACCGGGTAGTATTGCACAACACGTTTAATCGTATGATCAGGTCAGAATGAGATTACCACATCTCGCTCACGCTACTTACAGTATAACATACATGTGTGTATGTATTATTTTTTTTCTAGGTCATTTTCATATTCTGGTATAATCACAGATCCCAGTATTGGGCAAGAGTTTCTTCTTGGCTTGTTCTTGTTCAGCACAGCATCCATTGGCCTACTTTTTCTTTACATAACTCCCATGACTACATTAGATTTAACACATGCTAAAATTGTTTACTACTTTCCTGTTTATGCTATTTTTCCTGGTATTAATTATGGTGATTTCATGCTGCAGTGACTCAGTTTCCTCTTCTCTTCCCTTTGATGGAGAGACTTAAAATATGCAAGTTGGAAATTGCTGCTCGTTAATGAAATGCGATGGCGGCGTCCTGAAAAGCGGTAAAACACACGTCATAAATCTAAACTATATGAATCACAGCGCGTGATTTGTGGACATGCTAAAAAACTGAAATGATGAATTTTGCCTATTGTTATTCCCGTGTTTTACTGATCACGAGTGTTTTAGACAACAACAGCAAGACTAATTCAGGGTTCAGGCTACACGATATTTTACCACGTTTACCATGTTCATCTTTGCTTAGCGTGTTAGCATGCTAACATTTGCAAATGTGTGGTTGTTGTTTAAGCTGTCGCTGATGATTGTACAGAATTGCCCCTTGGGGATAATAAAGACGTCCTTGACCTTAATTAGCACTAAACACAAAGTATTAGTATTAGAAAGGTTTTGATTTTGACCAGATGGTTGTGCTACACGAACATTAAGCGATCACCACAGTTGTTAGGGCTCAACCAAATTTTACGGCAAGCCATCCAGCAGCTAAATGTCAACCTCATGGTGTCAAGACGACCAGCAAAGTAATTAGGATGAATCTTCTGGGCAACATGAATGTCTGTGCCAAATTTATTGGCAATCCAGTTCGTAGATGTTGAGATATTTGTGTTGTGGTGGACCTGCGAAAGCACAAGACGCGTAACAAAAGCTACGTCTTTCATTTAACACAGAGGACACATAGGAAGAGGGACACGTTTTAGGTTATGACATTAGCAGATGCAGGAAGATGGAACTGACAGAAGATATTTCCATTCACGGATTATTAGTTACACGATGATGCATACTGACTCGATCAATTCTTGGGCTGCTTTCCAGAATTATCTATTGTAAAAAAATAAAAAATAAAACCTCCTGTCGGAATATCTTTGGTCCTTTATGCCAGTGACGTAAATTGATGTAAATTGATGTAAATTTGTTCCCTGTGTTGTTTAGGTACTCAGGGAGCATCCGGTGTATTTCATTAGGCCATTATGTTTCTGCATAAATTACCGCCTGCAGCTGTAGAGCAGCAGGGCCGAGACAAAAGGCTGAATTATTCCTGACAGTGAGAGTAATGACAGTATTTTTCTTGCCTTACAAATCCAATATAACAAAATTGACTCGCAGAGATGGATTAGCTGTTTGTTTTCCGGAGGCTTGAACTGCAGCGGCTCCTGCAGAGTGGCGATCAAGTTAACAAATAAATAGACTCTTTTAAATTTCTGTTGCTTCTGAACTTCGCTGGGGGAAAATGTCAGGGCTGGCTTTGGTATCTGTGCACAGTTGGCAGCCTCAAATGGCAGGGAGCAGTCGCCGCGCGGTAAGTTTCATGTTCGACAAACAGAAGTCCTCTAGTTTGGTGCCAGAAAGCGGCGCTTGTTTCACCAAAAGGACAAGGAGAGGCTGTAGATCACATATCAGATCTGACTCCTCTGAACACAGTGTCCACCTGCTGTTGTTTTGGAGGCCGTGTGTGATTGTCACTTGCTGTCTGGGGAAGATCTACCATCAGCGTCCGTGGCCAAAACCAGAACCTAATTGGCTCTAACGGGACAAATGTGCAGGTGATGATGGTGGTGATTTTACTTTTCCGTTGCGACCCCAAAAGAGGAAAGACTTGTTCATACCTGACACAAATGGCAGCTGGAGGTGATGCATCCCATTTTCTTTTGACACCTTTCTCCAATGTGTGTCGTGAGAATGCCTTTTAAAGTGCACGTGGCTGCGGTAAAACATACAGTGTGTGAAGAGTTTGGGTGGTGAGTTTCTTTATTTAATTTCCTCCTCAGAACCACAAATACGGGGCTACAAATACGGGGCATTTTAAAAAAGCTTCATTCACAACCATAACATCCACAGTGTCGAATTTCCGCAGTGTGTGGAAGCCGATCCCGGATGTTACGTAAGTTTTAGGGAAGTTTATATACGCCAACAACCGCAGCCAATGTTACCTGAGGCAACGTTACGTTAGCCGCGTTGGTTTTATTGGTTTTTATTGTTTATTTCTCCACCTCATTAACCATACGGTCGTTTTACTTTAAGTTCTAATTTATTTTAGTTCTTCCATCCGGATGATGAAGCTGCTCTGTCAGCACTGTCAGGTGAACCTGAAGTTACCTGAAAATTATGAACTAATAATTACCTCCCATCATGCCACAGGGGCCTGGAGAAAAACTGCCTATGAAAACATCCCTCAGAAGTTAGTTCAAAGTGAAGTTTAATGTGCTGCCTTCCTCTCCTTGGATATAAATAAATATGAATTTGAAGAAAGGGTAGAAGGCAGCTTTTAATCCTTTGGCTTTGATTCTGCCATTGAGGATGGAAGAGATATCCAGCGTCTGACGGTGAGCTGTGAAGCTTCTCCGCTAATGGTAATACTCAGCGTCCTGACCTCAGCTGGCTGCCTCAGGCAGGGTCAGAGGGAGGTTTTTAAAGAATTACCTGCTGTGATTATTAGTGACAAAACTGTTGCAAAAACACGGACATTTAAAAGTGCATATGGGATTTTCATACACCCAAAAAATGATTTCATGTTGCTGTTTTGTCAAATTCAGAACATTGTTACTTACTTTGAACAATTTTGATGAATATACCTGGTGAAAATTGGCATGTTAGCATTGTCATTGTGAGCATGTTAGCATGCTGACGTTAACATTTAGCACAGAAGTTATGAAAGGTCAGGAAAGAAGACAGAGTGGTGAGCATGGAAATAATAATTATATAAGTATAAACTGTATATATATGCAGTGAGATTAAAACAGATTCTGATTTTAGGGAATATGTATGTATATATATAATGTACAGTATAGTCCTCAGTGATTCCTCCGTGATCAGGTGGTTCCGCATTTGCGTACTTTATTGTAAAATGGTACAAAGGAGCGAAAATGTTAGTGCTTTATATGGCCTGTAGGTTAACAAATTAAATTATTAATGTCAGTAGCTCAGTGAATCTAACCGTTTCTTAGGTGAACAATCATGTTTATACTATACAGTGAGTTTTACCAGAACACAGTGTCCTTCCATTACTAGCCAGATTCTTTTATTTTCAATGTTAGTTGTATTCGTCAGTATTGACATTTCTAAAGATCTGACTCATGTCTCCGTTGCACCACCACACTAGACCACAGATTAGCTGTACAGCTGCTGTACTTACTAATTTGTGAAATAATGCAAGAGGCCTTTCACTAAATAATTAAAACGGCGTTCTGACTCAGCGGCTGCAGCACAGAGCATCGCTTCTTGATGAATCACATTGTGTTTGAATAAAACCTGCGACCATCAGCTGTACCTGAACTCAAGCTTGTGTTTGTGTGCGGCAGCTTCACGTCATCTTTTGTCAGCTACCCAAAACTCTGGAGCCGCCCCTGAGGATCAGAGCTGAGTACACGATGAACCTGTGAACTGGATGTACCCAAACCTATATAAGTTTACATACTCCAAACAGACACATTTTCATTTGATATCAAATATATACAGCGCTGGAAAAATGACCACTGTGAAATTATCAGTTCTCTGGTTTTACTACAGTATTTATGTGTGTTGTGTGGTCTCTTAATTTTTTTCCAGAGCTGTATGTAAATTCTTGTATCAATAAGGGGTAATACAGTAATCATCTTCAAATGATTTCTACTTATTTGGAACATTTTTACTTTACCATGGGCTGGAAAAAGATTATTAACTTTCATCGCAGATGAGAAGCGAATGTAATGAAATAGTGAGTCTGCTTAGAGTTGACAGCTCTCTTGACAGCCTGAGCAAAGAAATACCAAAATATTAACATTTTTGCCAAAATGTGGATAAATACAGTGCTTCCTGTCCAGATTACGAGCAGAATTGTTGGTTAGAGCTGCTCTTTTGCAGCTCACTCATGAGAAATTAAAGTCAATATGTATTGAACTTACAGAGACACAACAGAGAAGTTAGTGCGAGTGATCCTCTTCAACAGAAGTTCGTTTACAGTGTTAGCATGATAACATTTGCTAATTAGCACAAAACATAAAGTACAGCTGAGGCTTTAGGTTTGGTCATAATACACAGTGAAATTTTCACCTGATGGTGGCGCTAGATGAAAACTTTCAGTCTGAACCAACCAACAGCCATCCCCAGAAACTCACACGTTCCCCCAAAAGGTCATAATTTCTTGGATACAAATCACTCGATGCAGGTTTTCTTCGATCCATCGATCACTTCCCTCCACAGCTCCTCGCGTGATAGCGCTCTAATTCACTGCTTATAGCCAGAGGATGCTGGGCAATCTGTTGCCTTTGCTTTTACTTGAATCATTTTAGTCGTTCCCATCTTGAAATTGTAACACAAGGACCAGCTAGAATATTTACGCCATTGCACTTTGAGAATTTAGTGATTAGTGTAAACCACTTTGCTCCAATTACCAACATGGTCCTGATCAAAGACGAACAGAGGAGGGTCTTGGTTCTGAAAACAAATATCCTCTCTACAGCGCCGTTGTCAAGGAAGTGCTCAGGGGAAGGCAGGAAAATCTGAACCAAGCAAGCGAGAGCTGCTATGTCAGGCTGCAATTAATTTGCCTTCCGTGCACGTGTCCCCGCGGCGCCGTGTCTACACGTGGACCTCTCATTTGTCGGAGTGCTGTGGCCTCTGTGGGGGGAGGCTGCGCTCGCTGCCGTCAGAAAGCACACGCGGCAGATGTTCACTGTGGCAGATGTAAACACCCCTTCACCTGCTTTTGCTTCTGTCCTCTGTACATGTGCAGCAGCAGCAGAAGCAGCAGCAGCAGCAGCAGCAGCAGCAGGGGGGGGATTTGCAGAATGGATGGTTTGACCCAGGAGGCTGAGAGACGGAGGAAAGACCAGTTTGGAGAGTTCTTATCAGCTTTGCTGCATAATCCCTCTGAATTTACTGACATTACTAACATACCACAGGAGAGGACACGGTTGTTTTGACTAACAGCGTTGTGGATGTTGCTCTCCTAAAGCTGTTATTACATTTTTTTACCTCTGAATTTCAATTAGGAAACTCATTACATTAACCATTACGTTACGTTTGCTGCCGGAAAATACTCTGTCGTTGGTATCTTTGCTGTCAGCAGGAGAATTACCCTCCATTTGTGAAGCTACAGTGAAACAAAGATTTGATCTTGAAGCAATAGTTAGTTGAAGCCATCATATAAATTTGTCTTGGACAAATAAAATTACATTTTGGCCTGATGATGGCGCTAGAGGAAGAGTCACAGGATCACTAAAGTCAGCAGGATTCATCATCTGGTGACCATGAACGTGTGCACAAAGTTTAATAGCAATCCTTCCAATATTTGTTGAGATATCTCACTCTGGAGCAAAGTGCTGGACCAAACAATAAGCCATCTATTGGGCCTCGGCTAAAAATGTCCTCGATAGATACTGACAGGAAAAATACCGTGGCCTCAGCACTAAAAGGAGGATGGTAGCACCTGTGGTTAGTGATTAATCCCCGAGCCGATGAGCTGGTCCCTGCATCAGTGTGTGCGTGCACATGGTGACCTCCTGGGATCAATATACGACATTATGTAAAAGCAGAGCCGTTACCAGGACAAAATCAGAAGTTTGTCTCTTTTTACTTCTCCTCCTAACGCGACAGCAGCTTCATTCTGAGAAGGACTCACGGCTGCAGCACGAGGCCGCCGTGTTCTTCCTATCAGTATGCAAACGCTACATTTAAGGTAATTACATAACACCAGCAATCTTTCAATCTTTCTTCCTGATCGTTCGCTCAGCTTCGGGCCTGGCTGGGAAATTGAATCTGGTTATCAGAGGAGATGCTCGGACAGACTGGGCAGTAACTGACTCCCCTGTGTCTGACTCCTGGCGAGATTAAAAACGCTGGATGTCAGCCCGGGCGTGGGGGGGGTGGATTCATGGCACTGCGTGGCATTCTGGGAGATTGCTGCCATAACCTTGATTGAAGGAGTCCCAGCTGTTAAGTGGATTTTCTTTTTTGGCTGGTTGTAAAGTGAGTGCGAGTGAGGACAAACGCGAGGCTCTTTGCTGCACAAATCCCTCTCTAATGCTGCACCTCTACACGACAAACGCAATCCAGCGCTCGCAGGGTTGTTGCACCTGCTGACGGATAATATGCGTGCGTTGTCTAAGAGATGTAGAGCAGCAGATACATAATGTCCTCCCAGTGTTTTCTCTCAACCCTGGGATCTCATTATTTCTGCCCGAGGAGGATTGATCAAGCAATGCAGTCGAACACGCCGCTGCGATAATGAGCCAACAGCCAGATAATTATCCGCTCTCAGACCTCCTATAGGAGAACCATCTTCTCTGGCCCTGCACGAGTGTCCTTCCAGCACCGTTTGTGTTTCGCTGTCAGCCAACGACTTGTTTTATGGTCCAAAAGAGGAGGACGGGCTGTTTATGTGACCACAACAGCAGATACGACACAGACCAGTAATGCACATCATACCAAATAAATCATTACAATTGCAAATGTTCTTGATGTTTCTTCCCGTCGGCAGCTGACTCTTATCCTGCCCCGTTTTCAGTGTCCACGTCTGGTTCGGTGTGTTACATTAAATCACTTTTTTAGGATTTTCATCGCTGCACATTGCACGTATTCTTTAAACTTTTATAACATTTTCACATTCCTTATTGCTTCAAACACTGTACAGCTGTATTCTTTCTTTTTCTTTCCTCATACTATATTTATTGTTATTGAAAATTCCTTGTTTGTGAAAACCATTTTGGAAATCAACCTGATTCTGATTGTGATTTTGGAAACTCTTGACAGTCGTGTAGTCTTTCCAATATACGTCCAATATTTTTAGTGTCACAACACAACATTCTTACAATATCTTTTGACAGATTTGAAAATTCAAAAGAGTAAAATAATTACTTTTATATTTAGGGAGGCATCCTTAAGCCTGCAATAAGTAATATTTTTCTGACCACCTGGGGGCAGTGTAAACACGCTGTAAACACATCGCTGACATGTCATCACCTGTTAGCTAACAGCAACATTATCATTCATCTGGAGTCGTGTTTGTGTCACCTGATGAATGTAAACCAAGTATCCCCTCTCTGTCAGCACTGTTTTGGTCTCCACCAACTCAATGATAATAAACTTGGTAATAGCTGCCTTAATAAAGTCAGAGGCAGACTTTTGATCAGTTTTTATTCCAGGATGTGTTTAGCCTAGCCTAGCTCAGCAAGGTGGATATTTGTTACCTTTGGACTGAACCTGGCTAACTGTTTCCCTCTGTTTCCAGCCTTTGTTCTAAGCTAAGCTAACTAGCTGTAGCTTCACGTTCATCATACAGAAATGAGAGTGGTATGAATCTAATGATCTAATTTTTGGCAAGAAAGCGAATAAGAGTATTTCCCAAAAGGTCAAACTATTGCTTCAAGGTCAAATGTTTGTTTCGCTATATCTATGCTAAGCTAAGCCAACCAGGTGTTAGCTCCAGGTACATATTTACCATCCAGACATAAGAGCGGTATTAATCCTCTAACTGTCCCTTTATAGTTTAGGTGCACATTGTGTGGCCAGGTCCTCTCTTTGTCTGTCTTTCTGTCCTCACACAGACACTCTCCCATGTAATTACTAACCCTGAGGAAACGCCTGTCCCTGGAGAAATACACAGATGCCAGAATCGCCTCTTCGCTCCCCCCCCCCCTCTTCTGGGATTTGCCTCCCAGTCTGATTTAAAGTGTTGTCAGCTAGTCAATTTTTAAACGGAACACTCATCCCGCACAGCGAAAAGGACGCCGCTGCAAAACTGCCGAGGGAGCCACTTAGTCTGCTTCAAGCACAAACATTTAAAATGTGAAGTGTGATTCAGGACGTGGGCTCTCAGACAGCTACAGAGACGTTCATGGTGAAAACTGAATCATCAGCTCTGGTTAAACTCACCAGCGTTTGGAGATTAAGAAAAACCTCACTGCTGCTTGTTGTCCTTCGTCCCGGCTCTCAGGTTGTCTCTCCTGCGACAAATTCTTTCCCCTACAGAATAACAACCTGCTCCGGTGATGCGGCCGATGACTCAGGACGCGATGAATGGAAATGATCCTCTGACATCATGTTTCTGCTCGCAGACCAATCAAAGCTTTGGTGTCCACGTGGAGGTGTGTGTCTCCCTGACACCTGCTGATATTAGGGTTAGGTTATTATCACTTCCTTCACTCTGCACAGGCAGCTGTAACCCCGACCTTCAACCCAATCACAGTTTGGTGATTGTTCATGTATTTTCTTTAAATGGGGGAATAAAGTGTTCACAGTTTAAATTCAGAGGATGACTTTATTTCCCCAATTTCAATTTCAGTAATTGTTTAAAATTTTAAGAAGAAAATCTTTTCAATGTGCTTTTATCTTCTTTATTGCCTGTTTTAGCTGTTAATTTCTTAAGCTTTTCTGCTTAATATTTTAATGTTTAATGCTATTTCTTGCATCTGTCTTTTTCTGTGTGTTTTTTTTACGGAGCCCTCGAGTGGCCACAGTGGAAGTGTCTTTTGTGTTTCCCTGCGTTAAAAGTGTTGTGCTCTGTTTCACTGATGTAGGCCGAGCTTTGACAGCAGCACACAGCGTGGATGAATAATATCATATTTGTACAGCAGCTGGTTGGTGCACCCTCAGCAAGACATGCAGCTGATGTCGAGATATTTGGTGGAACTTAGATCTCTACAGAACCTGGACGTCGTTGTCAGAGAGCTTGTGTGTTAGACGCTGAAA
Source organism: Gadopsis marmoratus (assembly GCA_036023855.1). Lineage (NCBI taxonomy): Eukaryota > Metazoa > Chordata > Actinopteri > Centrarchiformes > Percichthyidae > Gadopsis > Gadopsis marmoratus. The sequence goes on from JAVQJF010011206.1 coordinate 36,058, forward strand.
GTAACAATACGATAATAATTAGCACGTGGACACCTCACAAGCGTTCTCGCTGCACTTTGCGTTGTTGGGAAAATAGTGTCAATCAATCTGCATGTGGCTTTATAAGTGTGAACTTACTTTATACTCAAACCACGACTAAAATGAGTAATAATTTCTGATCATTTGCCCTCTGTATCATGATAGGGCCCAGACTCAGCGTCCAAACACTGCAACCTAACATCATAGCCTGAGGCCATAACATCCACCAAATAAACTACAACATAATCCCCACGATCATTAGGCTTCCCATCGCAGACATAAATCAATACAGCAAACTGCAGTGTCATGGAGTCATTACTCTTTAAAAAGCAGACTTCGGTCTCTTTGAATTACTCAGTTTTCACCACCTTTTACTCGCCTTTTATTTTTTTTATAAAAAATCACAACCCCTGATGTCGTTCACGCATTTTTTATTCGGCCCTGCAGCTGAAAACATGACAAATGATTTAAATGTGCAACTGAGTCACTCACACGTTTTCACCCAGGACAACTCTGCTTTCTGCCTCGTGCTGCACTCAGGGGTCTGGGAATCATGGAAATAAACAACTTTCCCGTTTGATATTAGGCTAAATCAGCAAACAGTTTGTACGCATTTATTTAAATGGACTATATTTTGCAAGGTTTAAAGGTGCTTAGCCAAATCAGTCAGCACTATGGCGGTCGCAAAATCCCTTCATCTAATATTTATTACCAAAAACCTACTTATCCTCAGTGGTGGAGGAAGAATTCAGACATATCAGAATACCACACTGTAAAGGTACTGTGTTACAAGTCGAGGTCCTGCATTGGACATTGTTACTCAAGTAAAAGTATGTCATGTTATACTATTATATATTTTTTCAGGAAATTATTTTGACCTGATGAAAAACTCAAGAGGATTCGCAAAAGTCAGTAGGGTTCATCCTCTGGGGATATTTAAGTATTTTTTTGATGCTAGTACTTTTGTGCTTTCTTGTATTTCTCACACCGCCGGTCTGACAGTCGAGCTCCTAAAATCCCTGCGTCGCGTGAAGGCAGCGCAGTCGCAGCGGAGCGCGCAGCCGCTCTGCGCTCCGATTGGCCGGTGGCGGCGGTGGGCGGGTCCTCATGCGGGGCGAGGAGACAATAGAGAGCGGCTGCCGGCGGGGTGGGGGCGGGGCCACGGCGGCAGACGGCGTCGCTGAAAGAACCGTGAAGAAGACGCGTCCTCCGCCGCCTGGACGGACTGACGGACTGACAGATAACCGCATGCGGCACATTTTGCAAGGTGAGATCGGATCTGCGGGTCTCATCAAATTCTAACCAATTAACTGCTAATTAGCCGCCAGTTTTGCGCCTTTGACTGCGCGACAGTTCAGGTCGGGCTTCTGCGCGCGGCGACGTCTCCCTGCGTGCGCGTGTCTTTGTGTTCGCGCGCCAGCGCTTCCAGTCGTCCTCCTTTAAACCGGTGCCGTCGTCCTGTTTATCGTTTTGTTTTTGTTTTTGTTTTTTGCTGCAAATCCTATTTTAAATTCCTTCGCACGGTACGAAAGTTTCACGCGCGCCACGTGACACACCGCAGCCCGAGCAGAACAATGGAGCAGCTGTCGTGTCCGGGCCACGCATCTGCACACATCTGCACGCATCTGCACGCATCTGCACGCCGCTGACTGTATTTCTAATCAGCTTCTTTTTTGTTTGTTTGCTTGTTTTTCATTGATCACACGTTCTACATTTTTCTTTCTTTCTTTTCCCAAATCATGATCTCTTCCCGTGTTCACGCGCACGCGCTCCAGCTGCCGCTCCAGCTGCTGCTGCGTTGTGATTTTTAACGCGCGCTTTGTGTCCGCGGAGCCGCTTCACACTTCGTGTCTTTGTGCCGCAGCTCTTTCGCGACTCCCACACTGTAAAACAGCGCTGCCGACACCGACACCAGTGCAAGCTGAAATCCTTCATTATTTATTTGTTGTTTGTTGTGTTATTAGTGGGAACTGGCATCAAAATGCATTTGGACTCTCAGATTGGACCGGAGACATTATGTCGGGGCTCTCCTGGCTGACATGATGTCGTCGATTCATCTGTTAGTTGACTGACGGAAAAATAAGAGGCGCCGTTAGTGGTTTTTCGGGCATTTTTCAAGCAAAAATCTGGTTTCAGGTGAACTGAAGGTTTTAGAACAAAATATCTTAAGTCACTTTCGGTTCTGGGAAAGTTCCGATTTATAATTTTTTTTACCTGATTAGTTTGGAAAAATATTAAGATTAATCTGTAATGAAAATAATAATTTGTTGCAGGTTTTGCGGCCTTTTAGTACAATATTTGATGTCGCCATGAGTGCAGCTAGAGACGCTAACGCTAGCTTCGTTAGCTAATAAACGTGCTAGCGACAGTTGTCCACTTGAACCGAGGAGCTGCTTTTGTCTACGTCGCTCTGAAATTAGGGAATCATTTAAAAAAAAATGCAAAAAGTGTATCATATCCACCATCACCTCCAGATTTGGGACTTTCGTTCAAATGGAAGCAGACATTTGAAGATGTCACATTGGGCTCTGGGAAGTTGGGCTTCTGCACCACTTTATGAACTATCCACGCTGACGCCCGGCAGACGGCGGCTATTTTATATCTCAAAAACATGTTCACGTATTTAATCACATTTGTGACAACGTGGCTCGACACGGGCACCTATTTTCCCAGGTGTGGATCAGAGGTACTGCTACTCTAATTTGAAAAGAGAAACCGAGCTGCTAGCGTTGCTGTAGACTTTTACTCCGAAGCTTTGAGCTAAACGCTAACGCCAGCATGCTAACCACAAATGGCAAGCTCACGGTGGCGCTAAAAGTCAGAGGATCACCAAAGCGTGTGGGATCCATCCTCTGGGTATTGTGACTGTGTGTAGAGATTTTCATGGCCATCCATCCAATAGTTGTTGAGTTATTTCAGTCTGGACCAAGAGTGGTGGATTAACATTTCCATCCATAACACCACAAACGTGGCCTGAGACTGTAACATTTATTCATTAAGTATTTTTTTGTTGGCTGACGTATTGATTTGGCATCACAAATGATTAATTAGGTGGCAATGTTTTACAAGTCGATGTTGGCCTGAACACAAAGTGTGTGTGTGTGTGTGTGTGTGTGTGTGTGTGTGTGTGTGTGTGTGTGTGCACTCTGGCAGCAGTCTGTACAAGCTGTAACTGATTGGCTGACTTTTTTTCGGGGGAGACCTGAGAGCATTGCGGTACAGCAATTGAAGTCTGGTTGAAGTAAAAGCTTCTCCGTATCGATGGTTGAAAGAAACCTACTTATCTTTTTTCAGTTGTGTTAATTTTTTGCGACTGGAAAATGTGACCAGACTCAGTCACACATTTCTTGCCAACTTGTTTACTATTTCTCTTTTTACAGGCTTTTAGCAGCGTCCGCCACATGTTGGGCTACTCGCACAAATGCTGTCTCTTTGGATGTGAGTTGGACTAAACCCTGTAACCATGTAAAGAGTTTCTGTGCGGGGTGTCAGGTAAACAGGGTAAATATCTGTATATGAATGGACAGAGTGTCTGTTACAGGAATCTCTTATCTCTCAACCAATACTGCATTTCTGAGGCCGATACTGAAGTGAAAACCGTGATAACGATTTATCGGCCTATAGTGACAGAAACAATCTTTATACCTATTTTTTTCCTTCTTCAAATACTTGTTTTCTCCCCAAACCTGTGGCCGTGATACTAAGCAGGACATTTTACAGTGGAAATGTTGTTGAAGAGCAACAGGTGTTTTTAGGATCCGCGGGAATTAATTTAGTCTACAAGGAACCGTTGAAAACGCGGAGCAGGTCGATCGGTAGGCGTGGTGGGGCGTGCTGGTGCAGGGAGGAGAATAAAAGGTCATCAACACTGAACCTTCCACCCCTGTGATACCCCTGCACCAACGGCACCATTCGCCTCCCCTGCTGCGTGGCGTAACGGGCAGGTAACGTTAGCCGGGTAGGACAGCAGCAGTGGGACGAGGCAGGCTGGCCGAGTTCCAGCTGCGCTTTGATTACAGACGAGCGTTTCCCTGATGGGAGAGGCAGCACGGCCGTCTCATCCCCCTCGACCAGGAGGCAAACGGGGCTCGGCGCTCCTTGAGGCCCGCTGGGGAGCAGCCTTGGCACTGTTACCCTGAGAAGGAGCGCCGGGCGCTGCAGCGAACAGAAGATGCTCCTAATTAGTGCTGGTTTTTGACTTCTTTCGTCTCCGGGCTCTTTGATACGACGGCGCGTCTGTGCGCGTATGCTTATGCTCGGGAGGTCGTGTGGTTGAGAGAAAGAAAATGAGCGTGACGCTGTACGTACATGTCAAGGCTGTTATGGTCAAGTGAAGGTGAGAATAAAGCGAGGCAGCAGTAGACCGGTCACAGGACGGTCAACAAAATGGTCTCTTTGAGCAACAAAACGAGACGCTACTTATGAACTCAACGTGAAACCTCACCTGTGTTCATTTTGCATTGTTGCATTGCTGACAGTTGGTGGCGCCAATTCTGTGGCTCCTATACGGTTTGTACTGCGCGGGGACAAACCATCTGTGGAAATATCAGTGTACGGCCTGCGAATATTGGCCAGCAAAGAGCCGTTTGTGAACAAAGAAACCGGCTTTAAAGATGTAACTGAGTTTGTGCAGATACACTAGAAGGATCGGGTCATTATTTAGGAAAGAGCTTGAGTTTTACTGTGTGTGTGTGTGTGTGTGTGCAGCTCCAAACACACTCTCTCTCCTCCACTGTGTGTTTTATTGACCTTGTCAGAGGGATGCTGAGTGGACCGGCGACAGACAGCCTGTTGGTTGGTTTGGGTTCGGCTGACGCCTCCTTTTTATCTGCTTGTCGTACGTGTTACGCTCGGCACATACCGACTGCGTTCAGAGCCACTTTGCTCCGCCGGTGTCGCCGCCAGACGATCCAATTTTCTCTTTTGTTGTTTTTTTAGAAAATGCCCATTTTCAGTTTGTTTCACGCGCAGACAAAGAGAAAAGCGACGCGTTGATTTGGCGACACCTGTGGTCAGCGGTGGAAAGCACTTCAAGTGCAGTTGTGAGGTACTTGTGCTTTTGCGTGAGTATTTCCGTCTTGTGCTACTTTATGCTTCTATTTCACGCACAGGACGGGCCGAGCATCCTGCCTCATTCAACACTTTCTCATCCCCGTTAATGAGTGATGGCGCAATTCTGCTGCGCCATCACGGCCGCAAAGTCTCTCCAGTCAGTGGCAGATCTTGGCCTGAGCGATGGAGGATACAGCAGACGGAGTGTCGCTTGGCTTCTTTTGGTAGCAGAAGGAGGGAGGCGAGACAGATTTGCTGACAATGGAAGGCAGCCAAGCACATCGGCTCAGAATTAGACGTTCATTAATGCAGGGGGATCATTAATCCGGTGCGGAGGATCGGCTCCACAAATTGCAACACTTTTCTCCTCTCAAATCCAATTTGAGTTGTTCGCACTTTAATCTATTTTGCAATGCATCCATTTAATTAATCGTCCTTTACCTGCTTCATCCCTGTAAGAGCTCGGTGTACGCCAGCACGCGTTGCTTGGAAGGCTGGATAGGGGTTGGTATTGCTGTCTTTGGGAGAGGAGAATGCGCAAACTGCAACGTCCAAGTTGCTGTGAGGTGGAAGTCGTGTTAGAATAATGACTCCTTACAGCCAGGACTTCACTTCATGTTGCAGCCATTTTGGGCAGGAAGTTACTTCAGTGGGCTTTTTGTAACTTGCTACATTTGCGTTCAAACTAGCGACTCGATAACAATTTTGTCTTCTTCAAAAGCTTTTTATTTATGCTGGCAGCGTCTGTGTTTACACTATATATACTGTAACCAGCTATTCGGTGGATCACCGTGAAATTTGGTTCAGACGTTCATGTTCCCACGGTGCTCCGGCGCCATCATCGGGTCAAGACTAAAATTTGTAAATGACCAAATGTCTGCAAAACTCAGCCGTACTTTGTATTTAGTGCTAATTAGCAAATGTATGTTAGCATGCTAACGTGCAAAACTAAGACGGTGAACATGATAAATATTGCTTTCTTCGCCCACCAAGAGCCCGGTTCCGGTTCTGCTCGAGGTTTCCGCCTGTTAAAGGCAGTTGGTCTAGACTTGTTCTATGTTGACAAGTGCTATGAGATAACTGGGTTGTGATATAGAGCTATATAAATGAAATTGAATTGAACAGCCTCACCGTGTTGCCACTAAGGCCGTAGATATTCACTTGTGTTGATAGAAAATAGTCGTAGACAGAAACGCTTCCACGCCTTGTCTTGTGTTCAGACTCTTTTCTTTCTCCCTAATGGAGCCATGTGATCTTTTAAAATATCTCATTGAAAACACGATGCACAGGTTGGTGATAATACTTCATATATGCACATACAATACAATAGGTGTGCTGTGTTGACAGTGGGGTCGTGTGGGAACGGAGACGTGGGTGGATGCTGGTCACGTAGTGAACTCTGCTTGTCCTTCCTGTTCCACAGAAACATTCGCCTCCAGACCAGCCCTCGGCCCCGGCCCGCCCCTCCCCCAAAACAATGAACACCTCGCCCCACGGCTCCCGCGCCTCCATCGACATCCTCGAGGAACTCCAGCTGATTGCTGCACAGAACCTGGAAAAGCTGGACATCAACAAATACTATGAGGTCGTCTGTGAACTGGGAAAGGGCACCTATGGGAAGGTGGACCTGGTCGTGCACAAAATCAGAGGTAACTATTGTGCGTCTTCAGCTGATGCTAATTACAAATGTGATTGAGGCTAGGCAGGTCTTCACATGTTGAAGTGCTGTACGTGGGGTTGTAGCAGCAGTAAAAAAATAAAGGTTTTAAAAAAAATCCAACAGTGTGTTCTCTTGGATAAATAAGACATAAATGTGTGTAAAATGTATTATTGCATAGTTTGCAGAATTGCAACGCCTGGTATCCACACCAGCACCTCACCTTTCAATATTTAAACCTGAAAATACATTTTACAAGAGCCTACAGATAAATGGTAAATAATTAGGTTAATTTTGATACACCCTCAAAATGAGATTTTGACGTCTTCGGGGGCTCCTAAATCGAACAAATTTGAAATGATACGCTATCATACGCGAAATGATACTATTTGTTCGAATATAATTCGAATTTTCCCCCACATTCATACGAATGTTTGAATTTCAAATATGTGACAAAAAAAAAACAATACTTGGTGTTTAAAGGGCAACTTGAATATAGGGCTGCCGGCCTTCGCCCTGGTAGTCGGAGGTTCCATTCCAGTTCTTCCCGTCCACATGTCAAAGTGTCCCTGGGCAAGACCCTGAAAAAAAAAAAATAAAAACACCAAATACTGGCCTAGATACAGCATCTGACAGCCATCCAGAATTCACAGAGCTGCAGGGACATAATAATGTAACTAGTTTTAATGTCTGTTCTGACCAGTAACGGCTCTTACCGGCTGAAATTGAAAAGCCATGTTGTTTTAGGGGGAGATTTGTCACAGATTTTCGGTCAAAAAGAACATAACTAGGTAGTATAAAAGTATACAGTATAAAATTCGACCAATATGTACGGATAGTGTGGGAAAGTGACTGTACGTGTAATTTACTAACTCAAAAGGATTTTGACTTCTGTCTGAAATCAAGGACCCATTGTTTCATAAATTGCTAAGGATTCTGAGTGGCCCTACAGGATTTAGCAAATGGTAAATGTTTGCCAAAAGATCATGTCATTGTCAGGAAATGGCTCACAGTTCATGTTCACCAACCTGGCTGGTGTTTGATGATTTAAGTTTTTCCCAAAAGACACTTAAGGTAAAAGGAAACCAAACATTGATGAGTCCATCTTCCTTTGGACGGAGCACGAAACGGTTTGCATCTCAAGTTTCAATTCATCACCCCTTGTTGGGAGATTTCCCAGACTCCAACATGTTGGCCAGAGGGCGTGAATCTGCAGGGCTGCAGTTGGGAGGAAATGGGATGTTGCTGCTCTCCTGTGCCTGTGCTTTGTGATTCAGGGTGAGAAGACGGGGTCATTTTACATTACAACTGTGCAGCGTGCCGCTTTTTAAATGCTTCTCTTTGATATCACCGCGGCGGCATGGAATCGGGAATAACGCTGCTCTCACGTTCCCCTCGCTCAAACGTGAACAGGTAAACGCTCTTACTCGTGTTCACTCTTGAAACTAGGCCACGCTGCAGTGTTTCAGCACAGACCTGGATTTAATACTTAACTATTAGAAAATCTGTTCAACCTTTTTTTTTTTTCTTCCCACATTAAAAGCCCAAATGTTGACCATCTGCTCCGAGCTTCTTAACGGTCTGTTTTATGGAGACACGTTCGATAAAGAAACATGTCAACATGAGGTAAACTCTTGTATCACGGCATTAAGAGCAAACCGAGACCTCCATCTTGACCTTTTTGCTAAAGTGTCTGCACGCTGTAAAACGCACAAAGCACTTTGCAGAGCTGATCCGGTGCTATTGGAGAAGTGTTCCCTCTCGTCTCCGCTGACTGTTGGTGTGGCGAGAGGCAGACGTGGCAGCTCTCCAGGTTATTGTCTGGGAGTGTTTCAGATTAGCCCTGAACCATGTCCTGACAAATGGCCTTCCTGTGTTCCCTCCCGATGGCTAAATGTGGTCCTTTACATTATTATATCAAGTGCAGTGATTTAGCACCGGCTGAGCAACACTCAGTTCCTTGTCAAATCTTATTTCCAGCTGCGACGACATGTTTGCAGCTGTAAGCATCACTTTACTGCAGATCAGCCCCGTTTTGGTCAGTCTGTGGGAAACCACAGTCCGGCAGAGGATTTGAAATACTTACAATATAAATCTCCTGGGGGGGGGGGGGAACACCACCAGGATTATTATTTGAATTATTCATCATCTTTTGAATGCAATTAGGCGGCTGTGAAATGAATCCCCAAACACGTTCAACATGGTGGAAAAGAACAAGAAGCGACCGAGTTTGGAGTTATGTAACCATATGATTTTTTTTTCTTCTGTTTCTTCAGGAACAAAAATGGCCCTTAAGTTTCTGAGGAAGAAGACCACCAAGCTGAAGACCTTCCTGAGAGAGTACAGCGTCTCCCTCTACCTGTCGCCCTGCCCGTACATCATCAACATGTACGGCATCGCCTTCGAAACAGACGAGTACTACATCTTCGCTCAGGAGTTTGCTCTGGCAGGAGATCTGTTTGACATCATCCCTCCACAGGTGAGATGCGCGCACACACACACACACACACACGTAAGCTAATTAGTCCAAATGATTATCTCTTAATCCCCTAAATATTGAAAACTATTTTATTTCCACACATGCTGTGTTCCTTTTGGATTACAAGTTGACATTTAGTCAAAACCCCACTGGACTTTTATTGTGACGTGTTACCATAATAAAAGCCCAGAGAAGTCTCACCTGGGCTCTTCGACCAGATCGGGTGTCTTTTGGAGATGAAGAAGCCTGAATTCGGTTCATTTGAACAAAATCTGCCAACTTTTCTCTCACAAAATTACATATCAAACGGACAGTGTTGCCTGAGGGGGGAGGACACTGTGTACAGCCCAAACGGAGGACGCTGTAATTTCATGCCATTTCATGCACTACTTCTTAAAAATTGCAGTACAAAGGAACGTTTTGTGATAGCAGACACTGTCACATGAAGTCCAACCAGGCATCGAACCAAAACCCATTTAAAACACTCGCATCCATGTTTATTAGTCGTCTTCTTCTCCGTCTCCTGCTTGTAGTGTGGCACTGGAGTAGCACGCTATAGAGGCCAGATCGGTTTATTACATTTAATTGTCAGGGATCAGCTACAAGAAACATCTCATGCAAGCAGAAGGCATGCATTGCACCAGTTTCAGCTGGTTTCAGTCTGTTTTTAATATTTAACCCCCATTGTTCCTCCCTCTCTGTGCAGGTGGGACTCCCAGAGACGGTGGCCAAGCGCTGCGTCCATCAGGTGGCCATCGCCCTGGACTACCTGCACTGCAAGAAGCTGGTCCACAGAGACATCAAGCCCGAGAACATCCTTATTTTTGACAAAGAGTGCCGGAAGGTCAAGCTGTCAGACTTTGGCATGACGCGGCGCGCCGGCTCCCCGGTGAAGCGCGTGAGCGGCACGATCCCGTACACGGCGCCCGAGCTGTGCGACACCTCGCGGGACGAGGGATTCTGCGTGGACTACAGCACGGACGTGTGGGCGTTTGGCGTGCTGCTCTTCTGCATGCTGACAGGAAACTTCCCCTGGGAGAAGGCCATGCCTACCGACGCCTTCTACGAGGAGTTTGTGCGCTGGCAGCGGCGCCGGACGGGCACGGTGCCGTCACAGTGGCGCCGCTTCACAGGTGAAGCGCTACAAATGTTTAGTAGGCTCCTCTCCACGGAGAAGGAGCGCCGCTGCTCCGTCAAAGAAGTCTTCGGCTACTTCAGCCAGTGCTGGATGCTGGACACGGAGAACGGCAACAGCATCAGCGGGGGCTCGGCAAGCAGCGCGCCTCCTCTGGACATCAGCTCGTCTTCGTCTGAAGAGGACGTATTAGTGGACAGGCTGAAGCAGCAGAGCCTGACGCCTGCTTGTGTGGTGGCGAAGGGGAGCATCACGATGGACACCCACTACTCGTCCGTGTCCACGAACAGCTCACCGTCCTCCACTGGCAGCTACGAGCGGGTCAACAGAGAAAACAACGAAAGAGGACGCATCCTGGTGGCCACGCCCATTGAGATCTGCGTGTAGAGGCGGCTGATGCTGCGTTACCGGCTGCCTGCTCGCACACGAGAGGCTGGCGTGAGCTGAAGACGAAGACTTCTCCCAAGTGTGAGAGGAGGAGGGGGGAAGCGTGGCGACTGGTGAAGCAGTCTGACATCCGCTTCACTGCAGATTCACTCATTATCTGATGAAGACGAACTCTGAGGAAATGAGCGGCGAGACGAGTCGCGGCCTCCTGTACAGTTTTTACTTCAGTCACTGGAAAAGTACATGAACTCACGAGACGACCTGCACAGAAAGAAAACTAAACAAACATAATCCACAAGCAATATGTTCAAATGTTGCACTGCGACAATAATCTGAAGAAAAAAATGTGATCGGCTTTCTCTGAGGATTTGTGGCTGACGGTACTGTGGTGCGTTTATTGTAGTGTTTCATTTTCATGTTTGGCAGAAATGATTCTGTGAAGTGGTTTTTTAAATTTTTTTATTTGGAGTTCATAAATTATTTATTTATGTCAGATGCATTTATTTATTTGTTCTTATTTGTTAAGATCTGAAGCCTGTTTCTTTTGATTTTCCTCTGAGAAATAAAAATGAAATTTAATAGAAATTTGAATCTGCTGCAGGGTCAGACGGTTTCAAATTTCTTTAATTATTCGTCATCATGTTGTCGGGATCTGCCATAAAAGTAGATGTACCTAGACTGTTTTTCTCACCCGAAATGTCCTTTCCATGTTTACCTGTGACGCTTAAACCCAGAACGTGGCCAAGATCCAGGAAATATCGCCAACATTAAATATGCCGCATCAATTGTCTCTCAACACGAGAATAATAAATTCAGTATTTTGGACGTTTTATTCCAGTTTTTTGCTGTAAAGTTAATTAGAAATTTAAACCCTGAAAATGTGGAATCGGATGGACATATGTAGAAAAGTATTTTTGAGGATTAAAATGTTTCAGAAATCGCTCCCTTTCGTAACTATTTGCATGAAGTAATGTTACTGTGGTGAACATTTGTTGAAATAAACACCCCGAGAATTAAATGGTCCCTGTTCAGTGTCTTTTTGAGTGTCGGAACAGTTCGACACTTTGAGAAACGGGCTGTTTGATGACTGAACACAAAGATCTTAAGACAATCATTTGTGGTTTCAATAAAGTTTTATTTACAAAATACAATTGGACAATTATGTCAATAAACCATGTAATTAGAATTGATTAAACTGAGTTGATTAAACTGATTCAAGTGATTCAATTGAATCATAGATCCGAACCGGAAACCCGACTTGTTCTGCACGTGAAAGAATATGTTTACGTCCGGTCCCCACTTCTTTTTCTTAAATGCAAAAAATTAAAGCTTCAAATGTCACACATTATTATACAAAAGTAAAAACTTTTTTTTTTATTTATTTAGTAAGGAACATTTTAATGAGTCAATGTTACCTTTGGATTTACTAGTTGTGAAATAGAAGATTGCAACTTTTCCTTATCAAACAAATACACCTTTTCCTTGTTTTGGTAAAGAATGTCTGATGTATGGTGCTAATAAAATAGATTATGAAACGGACCAAAACCCAGATCATCTTGTGCAGCTGATCAAGTTTTACTGTATGTTGGTCACATAATTATGCCCCAATAAACCCACAACCGCCCACGAAGCTGCAGAACCACTGAGGCGTGCTTCTGGCTCGGCTCTAATGAGCAGTCTGCCTCCAAAGCCTCGCTGGAAGCTGAATTACATAACACTCCCACCCAGGTAGGACTGGATCTGATTTAATGTAACAGTTAAAAATATACCCATACATCAACAGTGGATCAGCCCAACTGAGGCTACAAAGCCTTGTTTTTCCTGCCGCAGAGCAAAGAACTCACACGGCATTTTAATAAACTGATAAAGAGAAAGTCGTAATTAGTCTTTCTGATGTCAGTCTGTCAAAATGAACTGTCTGCACAGATATGAAAGGAAGCAAAGGAATAAAAGCAGCCGAGTGCAGCTGAGCTGGAATCATCAAGCGACGCTGCTTGTTCAGCACAGTGGTTACAGCTGAGCGCTGCACTCGCTGACCCGTGTTTCCATGTTCACTACCAGCACGCAGGCGCAGGGGGGAGAGTCTGCTGTTCAGATCTATCAAACATCTATGAGATGTGTGTGCGCTTGATGCAGACTCACATTTCAAAACAATAAAATCAATCAAGATAGAAGGAAATGTGATTTTTATAGGATAAAGATTATGGAAAATAGACCAGATATACAGTCACAGTGCAATAATATGTTGAAATAAAGGCGCAATAGAGAAACAAATCAAGAGCAAGTAAATAAGATCAAATAAATAAATCATAAATAAAAAATAGGCCCAAAGATGGATAAAATCTGTTGTCCTGCAGACCCTCTTTAACAGCCGAAAAAACCAAAAACATAGTTCAACCTTTGATACTATTTTTCATGAGAAATGCTTGTGAACTAATAACATGTTTCACAAGTTACAGGAAATCATTTCTTTTGTTTGAGGTCTCTCGAGACGTCAGCTGCAAAATCCAATTAAAAGCAACGAATGTCCACACACTCGGTACGACTTTTAATGCAGCCCCACCCTCCCACAGACCCCAAATAAGTCTGTTTGGATTCATGTGATTAGAGAGGTCTACCGGAGAATGAACCTGCAGGATGACATTCTGTACATTTCTGAGTCTCTGATCTGACTGACTGGCTAACAAAAGAAATGTTCGTTCACACGTGGCCAATATAACATATATGCGCTTCACATCAGCCTCAGATGCAGCACGCTGAGTCTCAAATAGCAAACTGCCTCTGGTTTTGTGCTGTTACGACGCTCTACACTGCTGACACGGCATAAGGCCCTAAATCATGGTGATCTGTGTGCTCTTACAGATCTGATACAGAATCTGATCTACAACGTGTACTGACCGTGCTTTCTGTGCTGCGTGTCCTGCTGATGCTTTTTTTTTTAAAAATATATACAGCTCTGGAAAAAATGAAGAGACCGCTCCAGATTTTCCAAAGTTCATTTTACTCAAACACATAGCCATGAGTAGTACAACCAGAGAACTGACAATTTTGCAGCGGTCTCTTCATTGAAAGTACTTTGCATTTTTGGACTTGTCAGTTTCGGCATTTTGTTTGTGCTGCCACTACCTGCTAAAGCTAAAGCTGTGCTGCAGAGATCGTGAGGAGGATTGTGATCAGAAAAGAGCCCGTCGGTCCTGAAAGCAGAGATGCGCCTGCAGCCCGAGCGAGGAGGGATGGCGAGGAGGCCAAGAGACGGACATTGATAAGGAAAAAAATGGCGGACAAGAGGAGGAGGGGGACAATAAAAAGGGCAAGAAAGAAAGGCAATAAAAGAGGTGGCATACAAACAGTGAGCGACAGGCCGACGTTTGAGCTTCAGAACAAACAGGACAGAATAACAGCCTACAGCTATACTTGCTAAATGTCATGCAAATGTTCAGCAGGTACTTACGTATCTTTTAGCCACGGCAGCAGCGTACGTAGCTCCAGGGGCGGTAATGTCAGTGTATTGGACGGCGGATTAAAAAAATCAAATCATCACATATCTGCAAAGCTACCGACGGTCCCATGAGCCTTAGATGTACGTTGGTTGGTTCTGATTAGCAAGAAAAAGTCAGAACTCAAACAAAAATGTCACATGTGGCCCTAATGCTGTGTGGACCTTTTCACCAGGTCAAAATACATATACAAAGTATATAATGTGCATTTGACATATTCTATACAGCATATATCTTTTGTTAGCCCCCACCTTCTTAAAACATCTGACTCAAAAGGAGTAATACGACTGAAGGTCACGGAAGAGGATTAAGGGTCACTGACTTTTTTGCAGTATTTACTTTTTGTTTTAGAATTGTGATATTAAAGCCACAAGTCTGAGATTAAAGTCAGATCTAAACTAAATGTCACATGTGGCCCAGAAAAGATAAACAGTAAACGCAGGTCAACAGAGCAAAAGCACGACGGACAAACGTGAAGACGAGAGGTTTTTGAAGAAGGTCGACAAAGTAAGAGACTAATGTTGTGCCTGAACTTCCTTGTATGAACGGTGCAATATAAATAAAGTTTATTATTATTAATGCTAGCTAATTGCTAGGTAATAATTTTGCTCCAAGAGCAAAAGGGTTCATTTTGTTTGGTCATTTGTATATTGGTACATATGTAAATGATGTGTGGATCTTTTCACCAGGTCAAAATACATATACAAAGTATATAATGTACATTTGACATATTCTATACAGCTTATATCTTTTGTTAGCCCCCACCTTCAGAAAACATCTGACTCACAAGGAGTAATACAACTGAAGGTCACGGAAGAGGATTAAGGGTCACTGACTTTTTTTGCAGTATTTACTTTTTTTTAGAATTGTGATATTAAAGCCACAAGTCTGAGATTAAAGTCAGATCTAAACTAAATGTCACATGTGGCCCAGAAAAGATAAAAACAGTAAACGCAGGTCAACAGAGCAAAAGAACGACGGACAAACGTGAAGACGAGAGGTTTTTGAAGAAGGTCGACAAAGTAAGAGACTAATGTTGTGCCTGAACCTCCTTGTATGAACGGTGCAATATAAATAAAGTTTATTATTATTAATGCTAGCTAATTGCTAG